>JALLAR010002229.1:0-10372 GCA_036939335.1 Conticribra guillardii
ATATAGTAGTACTCGTGTTTTAGTTTTAATTGTATTGGTGTAAAATAATAATGATGTTGTATCTTGTATCACAAGATGACTACCTACCATACTCGTGTTTTAGTTTTACTTATTCTACTGTGTCAAATACATCATAATTCACGATTAGATTATCTTTTCTTGTCGGACTGGTCTGACGCCTGACGCAATGTGGAGAAGCCGCATCTGTTCTGCCACTTTTTGCACCATTAGATATCTTCTAGAGTCTGACCTAGTCTGACGCACCTACCACGCCATGTTAGTCGTAGCACTACTATGAGCAGCATCATTGTTCTTCCACTTTTTGACTCTTACCCATCACAACATCATCTCCGATCTCCCATTCATCACGCTTATGTACATTGAAGAAGTTCTCACAAACTACCGACAGGAAAATGAACAACGAAAAAAACAAAGCAAAAGCCACTTCCGCCGCTTCGGCCTCCACTGGCACAGCAACATCTGCCACGACTAGCAAAGCCAGCTCCATTGCAACAAAGAATGCAACTATTTTCCCATCGGCAGGCACTGTCGAACATGACTTTTTAAACAAGAAAGATGCCATGGGTTTCACAAAGCATGAGATGCTCTGGAAAGATGCTCTGGACATTACCAAATACTCCCTCGACAAAGATGACTTTTTGATTGCCCTACAGGATCCGGGGATCAAGTCGAAGAAAAGGCAGCTCAATACCAAGGAACCGAAAATCCTGAAGTTTTCGAAGACTCTACATTTCACACAACATTCAACAAAACTTTAAGACCGGAGAAGGAGTCTCGTTGGGAGTATTATTTTGTTAAAATAATTCTGTTATTGAATGTACATAATATTGGAAAAATAAGTATTGTTATTGATGCATTGATGTCATCAGTGTAAAAATAAAAACTCATTATCCACCATCCAACTGTTGACTCCAAAAATAATGTAGTTTCGTTCCATGAATTCATTGAATTGTGAGAAACTTGCAAATTTGTGCGCTCAATCACTAATTGCTGTACTATCACCACCACTCAAGATGCCAATGACTCCAAACATACAACCCCAACAAGACATCATTGTGCTTTCGCGGTTCCGGGATCGTGGTTTGAGCTGCATATTTTACGGCCATCAATTTAATAGAACATAGGTATCATGTATTATGGTATCTCTAGAGAGAGAGGTAGCTAGAGTACCATATCCACTGTGACACCAATCATCATCTCGTGGGCTGGTTTTATGGGATTGATATGTTGCTACATATGGCGCAAGCAGTTCTCACAAACAACCGACAGGAAAATGAACAACGAAAAGAACAAAGCAAAAGCCGCTTCCGCCGCTTCGGCCTCCACTGGCACAGCAACCTCTGTAGCGACTAGCGAAGCCACCTGCATTGCCACAAAAAATGCAACTATATTCCCATCAGCAGGCACTGTCGAGCATGACTTCTTAAACAAGAAGGATGCAATGGGTTTCACCAAGCATGAGATGCTCTGGAAAGATGCTCAGTATGGTAGAGCACTACTAAGGAGGGATTATCATGTATGGAAAGATGTTCTGGACATCTCCAAATACTCCCTCGACAAAGTTGACTTTTTGATTGCCCTGCAGGATCCTGGGGTCAAGTCCAAAAAAAGGCAGCTCAATACAAAGAACCCGAAAATCCTGAAGTTTTCGAAGACTCTACATTTCACACAGCATTCAACAAAACTTTAAGACCAGGGAAGGAGTATCATTTTGCTGAAATGACTTTGTTATTAAAAGTTACTATTGGAAAGAAAATAATAAAAATGATGTATTGATACATTATTAGTGTAAAAGGAAAACCTGTGAGAAATCATTGTCCACAATCTAACTGATGACACCAAAAGTTTGGTTTCGTTACTTTTAAACGCATTTATTGTGAGAAACTTGCAAAGTTGATGCAATATAATTCATGAAAAATGATTGCACGTGTGTACTACCTAATTTTAATGCAACCGAAAAATAATAATACCAAAATATGCGTAATCCCATTATGCCGCAACATCAAATTTATACTCTCCTTTGAACTCCATTTCATCTTCATCAAACCCAACTGTAGGAAACGAAGATGCAAACTCACTAACCTCCTTCCGCAGCTGCACCAAGTCCGGATCCACACTCGGTCCCACCGCACACATTTCTCTAAATCCCTTCATTTTCTTCCCCTGCTCTGTATGTTTCAATTTGATTGCAATAGTCACGGCCCTATCGAAATATTCCGCCACTTTTGCAAAATCATCTTCCTTGAAGCCACGTGAGCTCAATGCAGGCGTTCCCATGCGAATCCCTCCTGGGTTCAATGCCGAAGTATCGCCTGGAATCGTATTTTTGTTAGTGGCAATGCATGCCAACTCGAGTACGCGTTCGACACGTGCTCCATCGATTCCTCGTGAATTCTTCACATTGACGAGAACTAGGTGGTTGTCGGTTCCTCCGCTCACGATTTCATAACCCATTCGTTGCAATTCGGTGGATAGACGAGCACAGTTCTTGAGAACTTGCTTTTGATACTCCACAAATTCCGGGGTGTTGGCCTGTTTTAGGGCCACGGAAAGGGCACCAATGGTGTGATTGTGCGGACCTCCTTGCAAGCCAGGAAAAACGGCAAAGTTGATCTTTTCGTCGATATCGTACATTATGGGTTCTCCCTTCTTGGTAGTTCCACGCTGTCCCTTTCTGTAAAAGATCATCGCCCCTCTTGGTCCACGAAGACTCTTGTGTGTTGTTGTAGTCACAACATCCGCCCAAGGGAAACATGATGGAATCACTTCCGCTGCAACCAACCCTGAAATGTGTGCCATATCCGCAAGGACATATGCTCCTACCTTATCGGCAATTTGGCGAATACGTTCATAATCAATCAGACGAGAGTAGGCACTGGCTCCGGCAACAATGAGTTTGGGACGGAACAAAAGTGCACTGCGTTCCATCTCGTCGTAATCGATTTGACCAGTTTCTTCATTGAGGCGGTAGGGCATGGATTCGAAGTAACGTGATACTGCGGAGATTTTCTTGGTTGGGGTTTGGAAGCCGTGGGATAAATGTCCTCCGTGTGGGAGATCGAGTGAGAGAATGCGGTCGTGTGTTTCGAGAAGGGCTGTGTACACCTATCCATTTCAGATGTGAACGGTACAATATCCAATAATTAAATAGATGGAAAGGATAAAAATGAATCAGTAAAAAATATTGCGAAGTTACATACAACTTCGGCACTCGATGAATGAAGTCACGAAGAAAAAATAAAACAAAATCACGCACCTGAAAGTTGGCCGGAGATCCCGACAAACTCTGCACATTCACACCCCACTCTTCTTCACTCAAATGAAAGGTCTCCAGAGCTCTCTTTTGACACAGCAACTCCACCTGATCAATATTTTCATTCCCGCCATAATATCTAGCACCTGGATAGCCCTCGCTGTATTTATTCGACAATACAGATCCCAAAGCATCAAGAACTGCACGAGAAGTGAAGTTTTCAGATGCAATCAGAACAAGACTCGCTCGTTGACGTGCCTTTTCCTGTTCAATCAGGCGGCAGAGATCGGGATCCACTTCGGGAAGACGCTTATTAAGGTCGGATCCCGCAGAGGACGAAGATAGGGATCGGTTGGCGTCGAGGAGGTTGGAAGCGTGGGAGGTGGCCGGGGGTGCACGATTGTTGGTGATGCAAGATGCGGCAATGGTGGATGCCGCTGGGACGGAGCCACGGGAGAGTGTGGCTGCTCGACGAAGAGTTGGGGCGAGAGATGAACGGAGGGAAATCATGGTGCTGGTAAGACGATAGAGATCTTAGTTCGGATGATTATTTCGGGCGCAGTGTCGTGAAGATATCGATTTTTGTGAAAGTTATGAGAGTGAGTGAGCCTGAGAGCGAGACTGAGAATGTTGCAAGACTGTAGAGAGAGCTGTCGTCGCTCGCTCGGGCGGCGGGTGCATGCGCGGCGTGCGTGGTCTCGGTCCTGATAGATTGGATCTTGGATCTTGTTTTTAATATTAGTTCCTATCTTGGTTGTGACATGTGCATTGGAATGTTCTGAAAAAATTCTGTCGACGTCAGCATACGTCAGCAAAGATTTGACGTGACGTAATCAAAGGACACCCCTTCAAGCAATCATTTTTGTAATCCTCTCCTCAAGAGATGATAAGAAGATCAGTTTGTGCAGTTTTTGCATATCAAATTTGTCTTGTTTTTTGTTTTTGTGTATGTGTGTGCTTCAGGTTTTTCTTTTCGGTTAGTCTTCATCTTCAGACCTCCACCTCCATAGAGATTGGAATCCTGTCATGAATTCTTGATTACCATATTTTTCCTGTCAAGTCCTGTCGTTTGAACAGGAATACAAAAATAATACTCAAACAATCATTTCCCTAAAGTTTTGCTCTTGCCTCTGAGTCCCATATCACGAATACATGGCTGCTTTCAATCATGTGATTGAGCATTACTAAATAGTCATCACTCTAATTTTATCATTTTAAATGGTTTGCCATCTGATACATTGATTATCAATATATATTATTATTCTTGGAAGGGGGAAAGTCAAGAAAATCAATAGCTCTATTCATCTCATCAATTGTATTTTGACACACACAAAGAGAAACGAACAAATCTATTATCAACAATACCATGGCACTGGCAAGCATTTCAATATTTAAATTGCTCTATCAATCGCATAAAATGCACCAAGTATAAACATGCAGCTTTGCTGTCCATAATGCACATTTCATTCAAATAAACCGCAGTGGAAAGAAACTTACAGGAAAGTTGCAAATGTTGATACTCTGTGGGTTCATTTCATGAGACAAAAACTGATTATAGGCAATCATGAACAAATGGCCTTTAAAAAACAGTGAACTGTACATTAAAATAATAGTGATACATAACTCTAAGCAATCCTCAAGGCATAAATGAACGGATTAGTGAAAAAAATGGAGATACGGCAAAAATGCCAATGCATGTATTCGCAGCGGAATTTCTAGTCTTCCTGCCATCTTTTTTCCATTTTAACCCCAAACAAAAAATGTGCAGTCACATTTCAGAGTGGGATCTATAACAATGGATGAAAATTCAAATATGCTCGAGAGAATTCCATTCTTTGTCGCTCAAAAATGCTTTCTCTTTGTTGTTTGTCATGCCTTCCCAGCCAAATACACATGAAAGTGGGATCGCTTGCGGTAAGTGCAGTATTATCATTTATCAAAATGAAACCTGATCTGCGCCATTGCTGGTTGAAAATGAAGCCCATGTCTTCAAAATTATTCAAAGAACAAAAATTATTTCCTAGATGGCGCAAACATTCATATTTTCATTATCAGCCGCGTCGTCTACAATACCCTGAACGTCTTCGCTTTCAGTCTTGACATCATCATCTGCGCCAATATTCCCACCATCTGCAAGGCCGAAATCACCTTTGTACTCTTCCCGAAACTCCATCTCATTCGTCTCAAATCCAGCTGTAGGAAATGATGATGCAAACTTCATGACCTCCTTACGTAACTCCACTAACTCGGGATCTACACTTGGACCCATGGCACACAACTCGTGAAATTTCTTCATATTTTCACCATGATCTGCCTGTGACAAATTCACAGCAATTGTAACACCTCTGTTGAAAAAAGCCGCCACCTTGGCAAAATCTTTTTCCGTGAATCCACGGGATGTCATGGCGGGTGTTCCCAAACGTATCCCGCTAGGGTTCAATGCGGAAGTGTCACCTGGGACGGTGTTCTTATTAGTTGCTATGCATGCCAACTCAAGGATCCGTTCCACGCGGGCCCCGTCAATGCCACATGAAGACTTCACATTTACTAGAATGAGATGATTATCCGTGCCTCCGCTTACAATATCATATCCCATCTCTTGAAGTTCTGCCGATAGACGATTACAGTTCTTGACTATTTGGTCTTGGTATTCGACAAATTCAGGAGTGTTGGCCTGTTTCAATGCCACTGCGATGGCAGCAATGGTGTGATTGTGTGGACCTCCTTGCAAGCCAGGAAAGACAGTAAAGTTGATCTTTTCTTCCAAATCATACATGATTGGTTCTCCCTTTTTATTTTTGCTACGCTCGCCTTTTCTGTAAAATATCATGGCTCCCCTTGGTCCACGAAGACTCTTGTGTGTTGTTGTAGTCACAACATCCGCCCAAGGGAAGCATGATGGAATCACTTCCGCTGAAATCAACCCAGCAATGTGTGCCATATCAGCGAGCATATACGCTCCTACCTTATTGGCAATTTTGCGAATACGTTCATAATCAATCAGACGAGAGTAGGCACTAGCTCCAGCCACAATAAGTTTGGGGCGGAATAATATGGCACTGCGTTCCATCTCGTCGTAGTCAATGAGGCCAGTGGTATCATTGAGATGGTAGGGCATGGTTTCAAAGTAGCGCGATACCATGGAAATTTTCTTATTTGGAGTTTGGTAGCCGTGAGAGAGATGTCCTCCGTGTGGAAGATCAAGGGAAAGGATCCGGTCATGTGGGTTGAGAAGAGCTGTGTAAACCTGTTTTGAATTCCAGTTGTTCGTATTATTATTTCAATAAAAGTAAAAATAGAAAAAAATATTGCAGCACTATTAAAACTGAAGCAAAGCATTAATCTTAAGAAGAAAATACGAAATTGTGCAGCTTCAAAATAAATATCTTACCTAAAAGTTGGATTAGTATTTAAATTGAATAAAAATGTGAAAAATATGCAAGCTCTTGATTAATTTTGTGACAAAAATCAAAAGCTTCATTAACATGATGACGATCTTACCTGAAAGTTGGCCGGAGATCCCGACAAACTCTGCACATTCACACCCCACTCTTCTTCACTCAAATGAAAGGTCTCCAGAGCTCTCTTTTGACACAGCAACTCCACCTGATCAATATTTTCATTCCCGCCATAATATCTAGCACCTGGATAGCCCTCGCTGTATTTATTCGACAATACAGATCCCAAAGCATCAAGAACTGCACGAGAAGTGAAGTTTTCAGATGCAATCAGAACAAGACTCGCTCGTTGACGTGCCTTTTCCTGTTCAATCAGGCGATGAATATCAGGGTCTATCTCGTTTAATCTTCTCTTGAGCACCCTCTCCTTCTCCTTCTTTTTCTTCCCAGACGATTTCGAGTAACTCTGCCTCTTTTCCTCGTTCCACTTTTTTTGACAACCAAAGCACAACCCCGCTCGTAAATAAAGTGAGGGAGTTTCATTGGGCTCCGAATCGTAAAGCATCACGGGCACGCCGACCTTGTTGCAGCCCGACCGCGTACATTTTTTGGTACCTGCTCCTTCAGGAACAGACACGAAGGGGTTAATCTGGGCGTATTCCAAGTCTTGCTCGTTGGGAACGTATCCATAGTCCAAAATGACAAAGCGCTTCTTCTTGAGACGGACCATGATTTGCCCATCATGGACATTGTCAATGCCGCGTTTGCGTTGGTAGGTTCGGCCGTTGGCACGATTTAATCTATTGTCGACATCGTCGGCAAAATCTTCGTAAGGGAGGATGATGGAGGTGGTTGGACCGAGTGGATCATTGTTGTTTGGTTTCTTGGATGGGGGCTCGTCTGACATGATAGATGCACGGACAGAATTTACACGCTAAATCCAATAGAGTGGCGCGCGATGAGCAGTGGTATGGATAGCGCGTTTTATCCCCGTTGTCTTTGATCAAGATTGATTTCCGCGTTGTATGTAGATAGGAGTACGATACTACCTAACCATTATTTGTGCCATCATCGCGGGGTGATGTAGAGGTACGATACGATCTGGTTACATCATAATATTATGATGATGATGTAGTACGCACGATGCGATGATGCAATGATCGAGCGATGAGTGTCTGATGGATTTGCAATCTGCAATACTACCGCCCGGCGCGCGCAAAATAACAGATGTTGGTCTGTGTCGAGTCAAATAATAATGTCGCCACATTATAATGTCGCCACATTCCACATTACTATCAATTACAAATCAAAAGAAACAAACAGTTGCATTGCAATTTGCAATTATTCTATCTCTGATCATTTTTTGATCATCCCCAATCCCGCCCCAGCCATTTGTTTTTTGTTTGTCATGCACACAATATCTACCATAGTAGGATACACATTCTTGTTGTTGTGCAGATTGTGTTGTACTACTTTTCTGTGACATACTGCCTGGGGACAATGCATGCCCCAGACAATGTCAACAAAGATACACTGGTGAATCAATGCTAATGCTTGCACAGCATGCACCACCTGCCACACAAAAATGGGGCAATTGCAAAACGGCAATGAGGGCGATGAGGATGAGAAGGAGATCGGTCCAGCACATGCATGGTATGCCCTTTACCTAATCCTAATCTCTCTGACTCTAAAAAAACTAGAACTACAAACAGAAGGAATCCCAAACTGCTGTACCACCAACACACCAAGCAAGTTAAGTGCAAGATATCAAAAATCAAAACAAATATTCTTGAATTGATGTGTATCTCCATGTTGCTGTTGAAAGTGTAAAAAAGTATGCAACAATTGTATGTGTGATGCTGATGTGTACGAGTATGTTTGTATGTAACAATTGTATGTGTGATGATGATAGATGCTGATCTGTGTGAATATGTGTTCTTCTGTGGTGTGCTTGTGATTTTGAGGATTTGGTGGCTTAAAATTGCATTTTGCACATGGTGTCTTTTTTCGGATGTCAGGACATTAATACATAAGGGGGCAATACTGAAGGTGAAGTATTTTGTTGTATTGAATTATGATGTACAATGTACCAATTCTGTAGCATACAGTAGTACTAGAGACCAAGTTCCGTCCTCTTGTGGAAATACTTATTTCTATCTTAAACATTTCAAAACCAGGGCAGAATCTATTACAAAAGAAACCAATTGTTTGCTGCTCAAATGTATGGTTGTGGTAGTAAGCATCATACGTGTGACTTTCTCTAAAGCAATTATAAACCTATGTTTAAAATTGAGATAATACCAGGTCAATTTTTAATTATGTGTATTAATGTGCATAGTATGAAGAAAGCTTTGTGGTTCTTGTACACTAAGAGAATCCCTAACACCATGTCTACTACAGTGATATGATACACACATGCACATGCACTAGGTAGGATAAGCATGGAATGAATTAGTTGTGTGTCCAGTATCCAGTAGCAATAGGTAGTACACCTCTATGTTAATCTAACACAAATTAGAGTTGTGGTTGTGAGCTGTGAGCTGTGAGCTGTGAGCTGTGAGCTGTGAGCTGTGAGCTGTGAGCTGTGAGCTTTGAGCTTCCTTTACTTTTAGCAAGCATTGGCACCAAAAAGGCTGGTTGGAACATGCATGCAGTTTTTGCATGCACAATGAAAAATGAAAACACAAACAAAAATCAATCATAAGCCATAATATCTACTGTGTAACAAATCAAGTCAGCATTGGCCTTGGCATTTGCAAGATCTCGCATTAAGCTCAAGCTGTTTGCAGCACCATTGGACCATATCCCTCTGTTGCCCACTTCTATTTCTGTTTCTGTATTTTTGATATTTGTAACAAGCACCTAGCATCAGCATGCCCCATATTCCAATGGCTGGCAGTGACAGTTGCCATGACAGTGACAGTTGTTAATAATGTAACTAGCTCAAGAATTGATATAGCCTCCTCAGTATGTTTCACTGTAGTACACCTCTACCTCAAAGTATTGCAATGGCAAATCCACATTTCTTTCGTTTTTTTATGTTGTGTTGTTAAGCTGGAGATGCCTTGTTATTAGTAGGCTCAAAATGTCATCCATAAGTGTGTGGTGTGTATAGTATATATATACATGTGGACGTGGGAATAATGTTAATAATGTAATGACCTCAAGAACTGATACAGCCTCAGTATGTTTCACTGTAGGCTATGTGTGGGGTGTGCGGTTATTCTAGCCACAATGTCTCTTCTCTTCTTCTGCTGGGTCACTAGATATTGGAGTTCATCATATTATCCAGCTCACTGAGCTGAGTTCAAAACTGCAATGCGCCTAACTTGAAATTGATCCACAACAAAAGGTTCTTTTTGTTTTTACTGGAATGTCAGAAGTCACAGAAAAAAATCTAAAAAATAGTAAGCTTTGGTGTAAAACCTCTACCAAAACTCCACATTTCTTTTGACTTTCATTGTTGTGAGGTTAAACTGGAGATGCCTAGGTGTTATTAGGCTCAAAATATCATCTCTGAGAGTGTGTGTATGTGTGGGAACAATGTTAATAATGTAACTACTTCAAGAATTGATATAGCCTCAGTATGTTTCACTGTATGACACCTTTACCTGAAAGTTGAGGCCCAAGAAATGGCCATTTTTTTATATGTTTTTTTTGCGTTTTTTTTGTGCAAAAACATATTGACATGGGTTCAACT
>JALLAR010002231.1:0-12778 GCA_036939335.1 Conticribra guillardii
TTACCAGCAAGCGGACAAGTAAGTCCCGGAGCTATACTCGAGGCTCTTCGGATGAAGAACCAAGAACATTATTTTCATTAGATACATTTTTTTACAACAGAATTAAATTGCAACAATTATGGTCTTAACAACAAACAGGGCTGATACACTGGTACTAAAGCCGTTTAGTTTGCAGCACACATTTGTGAAACAAGCTTCCCCACAAATTTCACAAAAACATGTGAAATCAGCGCAAAGTTGAACCATTTCACAACAATCATTGTCATTGACTCCAATGCAGCATCCTCCTCCTTTCTTGATGCCATTCCAAAGAAATCTATGGCACCCCTAAACCTAACGAATTCTTTGGCAGATGCAAAGTGCATAGCTGCCATAGTAGCGAAAGAAGCGACGAAAAGCAAAATGTTCATGCCTTTTACTTTGAGATGATACACAAAATGCCTGCGATATATTATATGAGTAGGGAGAAACAGCAACGAGATTACATTGTGAGATTGAGAGCGACAGGTGACAAATCTAGATGAAATCACAGTTACAGAATAATGTGGGATAACTGGATGGGGGTTGACAGTGGTAATTCTTACTTACCTTGTATTTGGTGTTTCAAAGAATGATCCAGAATTAGTATCTATTAGTATTTTGTTTTATGATTGTATGATGAAACGTGCCCATGTTGATGTTGACAGAGTTAATAGGATGTTGCGATTGAGCCTCTTCCTCTCTAGATGTGTGTTGGGCCTTTTGCTTTTGGGTGCTTTGATAGGGGCTGTTCCCATCGGTACATACCGTATGTCTGATTGTCAATAGATGCGTGCGATTTTGCACAGGCCAATTTTCTCGATGAAAACCATGAACACTCAAAATTCTGACCCTGCTACGCCTTTTTCCAGTGAGTGAATAGAATGTAGCAGGGCCGGAATTTTGAGTTTATATGGTTTTCATCGAGATAATTGGCCAGCAGAATTGAAAAAAGTAAATGATTTGAACGTTTCATATTTTGATTCAAGTCCATAAAAAACTATTCCGGATTTGACTATGTAAAATCCAGTATGATTTACCATGGGAGCAATATTCGAATTGATTCATCATCAAATGAATGATGATGTCACCAAACATACCGTTTTTGGACATCAATTACAACAACCACGACCATGGGGGAAAAAACAGATTGCCAGTATAAGATTTTTTTGATGAAAGGAATGGATTCCAGTATTCAAAATAGAAAAAAATCATTCTAGAAGCTCCGTAATGCAATGATAGCCAGACATATTATTATGGTATTAGGTAAATGTCCACATATCCACCCATAGCCACCCATCCTTGAAAAATGTGAATTGTGCGCACCTCGCTCGCTCCTGCCTATCACCTATCACTCCTCTTAGCCCCTTTACTACCCCTTTACCTCCCTTTACTACCCGTTATGCCAAATCGATCGAAAATCGAAACAGTTCATTTTTTTAAATAAAAAATAAAAAATAAAAATAAACACAGCCATCATGACCACATCCGATCCCATCATAGACATTTCCAACGACAAAGATGCCATTGCCGCATCTCTCCTCGACACCACGCCGGCAGCCGATGGCAGTGGAGCAGGCACCAAATCCATTTTCTTCTTCTGGGCAGACTGGCACGCGCCATCCAGTCCCAAGGGGTTGTTTGATACGGTGATACGAACGCTGGCCGGGCAACAGCAACAACAACAACAACAGCAGCAGCAGGAAGGAGATGGCAACATCAAGTTTTATAGAGTGTTGGCGGAGGAATGCCCTAAGCTTAGTCGCAAGGTACGTTTTATTTTATTGCAATGAATGACACCAACAATCTATTTCGATAGGTTCGGATTTCGCATATTTATTACATCATTTTTTGATGCAAACAAAACAATGAAACTAAAAAAATAAGATTCCTCAACATCTTATTTTCTTCTCATTTTCATCCCAATCATAGCACAATGTAACCACAGTCCCAACCTTTGTATTCTGTAATACCGACGGATCCGTACTCGATCGAATCGATGGCGGAGAAGACGTCGCACGAGTCACTCAATCGTATGCCAAATTGGTCAATGCCTCTTCCTCTGCCACCACACCATCAAGCGCTCCACAACCACCTCCGCAGCAGAAGCAGCAGCAGCAGCAACCACTAAATAATAATGATGAAACCGACAACAAACAATCACTCAACAACCGCCTCCAATCCCTACTACTATCCTCCCCCATTATGCTCTTCCTCAAAGGAACACCCTCCGCCCCCCGTTGCGGATTCTCCCGCCAAGCAATCGAAATGCTAACATCGTGCAATGTCTCCTTTGGATACTTCGACATTTTGGAAGATGACGATGTGCGACAGGGATTGAAAGAGTATAGCGATTGGCCGACATATCCTCAATTGTACGTGCGAGGGGAATTGGTGGGAGGGTTGGATATTATGAAGGAGATGATGGAAGATGAGGATGAGGGTGGATTGGTGGGTCAATTGGAGTTGCAAGAGTTTGTCATTCCGAGCGGCGGGAGTGGGTATTTGGATGTTGCAGCAGCAGCAGCTGCTGCTGTACAAGACAAACAATCGCAACAAGAAAAGGAACAACAACAGCAACAAAATGAAACGGAGACTTTGAACGAAAAACTCCAAAAACTCACCAATCGGCACCGCATCATGCTCTTCATGAAGGGCATCCCCTCCTCCCCCAAATGCGGCTTTTCACGCCAAATTGTCGAAATTCTCGATTCCTTCCACGTATCATTTGATGCATTCAATATATTGGAAGATGAGGAGGTCAGGCAGGGATTGAAGGATTTTAGTGATTGGCCGACGTTTCCTCAATTGTATGTGGAGGGTGATTTTGTGGGAGGGTTGGATATTGTGAAGGAAATGATGGAGGGTGGTGATTTGAAAGATTTATTGACTGGTGGTAAAGATTGATTTTGTTTGTGAAGTGTTATATATACATATATATATACATTTTATAAGGTGGCATGGGGTGTATTGGGAGATATATTTCATTTGTTACAAAAAGAGAATGACAGCACCTTGGTTTGTTCAGGTTTTTGGACATTAAATTTTAATTTAGGAGGCAAGAAATGAACAGACCATAAATCTCTCAAAAAAAATAATGATTATGATGGTCAATGGTTCAAAACATTTTTTATTAGCAAATATCAATGTTAACACCATGTGGTCCTATTTTTTATGTTGCCAATCATATTGAAATAATTGTGTGTACTACGACACTCCTCCAGCTTTTTGCTTCATTCGCTTCATCATTCGCTCCATCCGGTGTTTGTGGCTGAACGAAGCACGTGCGCGTCTGTACGCTGTACGTATTTGAAAGAATTGAGAGGCAGATGTTTCTGGTGTCTGTCAGCCGTCACATCAATTTACTAGGAGTACTACTACTACTAACAACTAGATACTCTACCCATTATTTTTAGATTATCTGACGAACCGCGGACGCGGCGATGAACCGACATTACAAAGCCGGAAACTCCTTCTGAAGAGCCCATCCATCATGGCATCCATGGCAGAAGCGAGTTTTCATTGACTAAAAGACGAGAACTGGTAGATACGTACGCAGCAAACTGCATTTTATGCTGCATCATAGAACCTAATAATATAGACACTAGGAGTACAACAATACTATCCACCATGCTGGGCCAAGTTCTAAGCCGTCAAGCCGAAGAAGAAGAACGACAGCGTCGCGAGGTGGTGGCGGCGGCAGCAGCGGTGGTCCCTGCTCCCGCTGACAATGCTAGTAACACTCATGATACTAATATTGTCGGCGGCAGGAATACTAGCAGCAACGTCCGAGAAGGAGAAGGTCGGTATGGATCCATTCGAAGCGACACTTCGGACGCGTTTGTAGTGTACGACGACGACGACGACGATGAATCCGATTCCGATTCCGAGGGAGACTCATTCTTCAATGAATCCGACCACGACCATTCCGACGATGATTCCGACGATGACTCCCACGATGGGATTCTTCATCATCGTCGTCATCATGACGACAATGAAGAATCCTACCTTCTGGCCCAAAAACAAAAAAGACGGAGAAAACGACGCCGTCAAAAACAGCGACAGCAACAACAGCAAACTAATAATAATGAAAATCAACAAACTAATCAGCAGCAACAGCAGCAGCAGCAGCAACAACAACGACGAAATCAATTCCACAAATGGAAGAAATTCCTACGAAGAAAAGCACGTAAAATCGGTAGCAAATTACGAGCCGCCATAGTCGCCATTGCCGATGTCGATAACGTATGGGACAGTCCCGATGCCAATGGCGGAATGGAACGGTCATATTACGAGGATGGCACTGCTAGCATTGATAATACCACGAATACGGCATCTTCGAGCACGGCGGCGAGGAGAAATAGTAGCAGTATCAATTCATCGTCTCGATTATTCAATAGCAGTGGTACTACTGGTAACACGGGCGCTGCTGGCAGTACTGCTGGGAATAGTGGAAGCAATAATGGTGGTTCGACCAGTTTTGGAAGAATGGGGAGGGATAGAGGAGCTTCGCCCAATAACAACATTGCATCCAATGCTAATCACAACAACAATACTTACAACAACAACAACAACACCAATAACATCAACAACAATTACAATTCACGATCATCCATAATCTACAACGCCATCACCGGAGGAACCACCACCCACAACCGCACCGCCGCACTCTTTTGGTTCCTCCTCCTCTCCTTCAGCTATGCCTCCGAACGATCCACATTCAAATTGATCGTGGATAGGGTGGGTCCCTTTCGATTGTTTTCGGCAGAGTTGATTGTGGGGGCGCATGCTCTTTTGATCGGGGTGGGTTTGATGGGGGGTGCTGTTTGGAAGAAGGAGTTGAAGGAGTTTGGAAGTGGTGGGAGTGGAATTGGAGGTGGAGGTGGAAGCGGGGGGTATTTTGATAGGATTGAGGGTGTGGGTGGATTGGGAATTCCTTTGGCGGATGTTGGTTGTAAGTTTTTTTTCATTTTTCGAGAAAGAGGGAGAAAGAGTGTGTGTGTGTGATTGACCATGGTGTGGTTTTGTTTGTTGATGCAAATCGCATTTTGAAATCTATCATGTCTCACACATCATTATTATTATTATTATTCATTGTTATATTTTTGTTTCGTGCGGATAGTAATGGCTGTATTTGATACCATATATTTGCTCCTTGGTGTGATAAGTGGAGCTCATGTGCCTCCTGTATTGACAGTGATTTTGGTCCAGACAACTATTCCATTGACAGCATTGTAAGTTCACTTGATTATTATTCCCCTCACATTATTATTATTATGTAATCAATTTCACACACTTATATACGTTGCAATAATATCGTCACATATCATTCTCCACACACTCAAAGATTCACGCAATGTGTCCATCCCGACGGTCGATGCACCCGCCGCCTCCCCGACGAATCCAACGAATTATCTCCATCCTCCAATTCCAACCCCAATTCCAGATCCCCCGATGGCGCTTCCTCCACACACAACATTCGCATCATCTCCGACTCCAATGACACGCAAAGCATCAATGCCGACTTTCCAGACATTTCGTCCATACCTAACTTACCAATGCAACCGCCCCCTCCGGTCAAGGGATGGGGAGGCCTCAGCCGCTATCACATTATCGGTACCGGATTACTCACCCTGGCAATACTCATTGGATTGACCCCCGCGGTACTCAGCTTGGATCACATTGTCATTACCAAAAAGGACGCCATTCCCGATCGTACCGCGTACAATACAATTGTGTATTGTTTGGCAGCGATACCCGCGGCAATGAGTCAGTTGTATAAGGAACATACTTTGACAAGGATACGTCAACCAATTGATCGGAACCAGTTGAATATGGTATTGTCCATTTTTCAGTTGTTATTTGCCATTGTGGTGAGTCCTCTGGCGTATGGACTTCAGGGGATGGGGGATGGTCCCGGTTGGACTACGTTGTACCCATCGAAGCAAATTGGGGAGAATTTTTCAAATGGGCTGTATTGCTTTATTGGGACGTTGGACGAAGAGACAATGAAGCATGGATATCCGGAAGAGGCTGAGTGCGATTGGGCGTGGCTACTGGTGTTATTGCATGTTTTGTCCATCGTGATGGTGGGAGTGGCGATTGACAAACTTGCTGCCGCCACCAAAGTTATGTACCGTGGAGTCAGCATGGGGATAATGATTGCTGTATTATTCATGTTTATCTACCAAATTCGAGATAAATGGTGCGAGTATGGTCCATTGGTGAATTGTTTTCATTTTATAAGTACTGTGGTGTTGATTGTGGGGGCGGAAATTTATCATCGTGTGAGTTTGGCAGATTCTACTTTTGAGACAGTTTACCCCGAAATTGGAGATTTGTATGAGGACGAAGATTGATGTTTTTGTATGATATGCTCATGAATAATTGTGAGATTTTATGTAATGCACTTGACTTACAACAAACAATTGTAGTAGAGAAGTAATATCAGAAATAATAATTAAAAACCTCAATGCTCATTCAACACTACCATTAGCCGAAGCAGCATTAACATTATACCAAGGCTGTAACAAGAATCAAAGGCATAATGGATGGTTCAACTGTTCGACAAGTAATAAAAAATACTCTATTACCGTTTGTTTTTGGTAGAGCATAGAGGCATCTCAAATACATGAAGTAATATCATGCCTAAAATATTGGAGTTGCCCGGATTGCAATTTTCTCTTTTAAAATTTGTTTTGTTTCTGCTTTCAGCTGCGCGGCTTATTGTATTGATAATCGAAATAGTGGAATAAGTTAGTAATGAAAGTTAGTTTCGTTAGTACACCCACTGTTCATGACACTTTTAGGAGAGGTGACACTTTCAGCCGATTACATGGCCCACTCAAAGTTTTGGACACCATCCGAAAAGGACATGTTAAATTTCACTGAAATGGACACACAATGTAATCAGCAATATTTAAGACCACATTTTTTGACAATTTTGTGTCACGACACTGAAAAACTACTGTTTAGGTTTAAGACACAAAGCGAATGTTTGTGTCAGCATGAATGATGAGCAGGAATCGAGTATTTTTCAGTTTGTGTCTAAAAAAATCATACAAATCCAAAACGCACTTATAATGAGGGCTGGACACTTCATCAGTTTCGAGGGTCATTAATCTGCTGATGCTGGACATAATTTCTCCAACTTTTGCCCGGGGTGTTTATGTAAAGAAATCATAGTACTGAAAAAAATGTTCGAAAAAAAAATGTGAAAATAAAAAAGGAGAAAGACTCACTGGCTCTGATATCATGCCAGCCCAAGATCTTTCAATAAAATTATCTTCAATCATGTTAATTGTATTTCTTGCAATGCTACTTTCCATTGTTCCAGAATGCATATGCCCACCAGACTTCACTTTTGAACAAAATCCAGTATTACCATAGCTATAGCAAAATGAAGTGTAATGTTGTGGAAGCATATAATTCAGCAATGCTTGGTGATAATAGTCTTTACACTTTTGCTTTTGTAGGAGCATTTCAGATGCAAGAGTTTGATTTCTCTTTTAGAAATACCAACCCCGCAGCTGCAGGATATATTGCCGCCTAATCCAAAAAGTGTGCAAAACGTGCTGCGTGAATCACACTACAAATTAAAATGGGAGCAAATGTGTGGCCAACGCCCATTGCATCAACTGGGATCTGGGATGTAGTGACAGAAAATTAGTACATAAAAAAAGGTGTCTTCATATACAGAGTCTCTTAATTTACATACAAATACAAAGATCAATAGCAATATCTATTACTACACAGCATACACACTTGAATGCTTATACTGGTAGAACTATTGTTTGATGGGGTGCTTTTATTATCATTCAGTGATATCTTGAATAAAAACTTTCTTGTTGTCGTTACTGCTTCGTACTTTCATCAATATTGAAGTGGTGGTTGTTGGTTGGTAGATCTGGTCCTCCTTCTTTTCCTTGAATCTCTTTTCCTTCAATTTTCAATATGGGAGATCATCATTTCTCTGGATCCATCCAAACTCAAGCCTTTCTTTGTCGACTCTTTCCTCAACTCATTGACCACCAGTCTCCTAAGAGCAGTGCTGCTTGAATTTGAACTGTCTCCAGCCAGTAGACAATATATCTCCCTAGTATCGGTGGTGTTAGTTCCCTGATTGCATTGTCATAGTATCAATTATCAACATTTTGGAACTCATCCTTTGCAATTCGCTATCATCATTTGAATTGTTGCCATTGATTTGATCAAACAACCAGCAGCATTCCCTTGTCAATGGTATCATTGTGCATTTATTCTAAAGTATGGCCTATGCCATGTTCATAGGGATGTTAAGTTTGACCACAATTTTTTGGAATTACAAAACACAATGCTTTAAATTTAAATAATGTGTAATAACATGAACTAAAATTAGAGACGAATACGGACAAGCAAACTACTAGTCACCCACCTCTTGACATTTAGCCCCCAAAGATCTTCTTGCAACATGCATACCCACTGTCCGCTTTATAATTCCCTATGCACAATTTTAAAAGTAAATTCTATTCATAAAGTAATAGAAGTTGTAGCTGCAGCAATTAATATTTGCTTGTTAACCATAAACTTTTTCATGAGATTCTGATGCAAATGCGTAAATATTTCATCTTCTTCTGTTTTTTTTCACTTTGCGTAAGACACATGCTGCGGATGAATGTTCAAGCATCACTTCCAAGACTTGCATCATCGTCACTCATCATTTCATCCCGAATCATCGCTCGGTGAATCTGTTCCAACGCCATCATTCTATCATCGGCTTCTTCCATGCCACCAATATCGCCAATATCACGACGTCGTCGCAGTCTCCGGAGCCACACACTTATTCGGTCATCTCGAACATGATTTTCGGAAGGAAGCACCTCCTTTGGAGTGTGTGCAAGAAATTGCTTCCACTCCTTTTGGTTGCATGCCCGAATACTTATTTGAGTATGTTTCACGGTAGCCGAATCTGAAGAAATCTTTGCTCCAAAGAATAAGTCTCCAATGGCATTGTTTATTTTGTATCCTTCCTCTGGTTCGGTGGGCACCATCTTGTTCTTACAATTCGCTTTGTAAACCTTCAATTTGCGGTGATTTGCATCGTACTCTAACCCAACAACCGATTCGATGCTATGATTATGTGCGTGGATGCTGACCTTTTGAGCCCACTTAAGCTGCGGGTGCCCGTTACTTTGACCATTACCACTCCTTCGCATAATGCCGACATACCCGCCGCCTCGACAATAGCTCAAAATCCTAAAAATGACACGATACACCCCGGAAACCAATGTCTTATCCGTGGAGAAAAACAAAGTATTATGATCCATATGATAATGTTTCACAAACACAAAGCCAGCATTCATGAATATCGCATTTGTATTAAAGTATGGCGAAACAACATGATCAATCTTGGCATACATGTGATTGAAGGAAAGTGTACTCTGTCGTTTCAAAAACCTCATTGGAGCACCCACATCCCCTCCTCCATTCGCAACACTATTGTCTGTTTGAAATCCCAAATAGTACATGTGTTTTGTCATTTGTTCCATCAAATAGAGCAAACGAGTCCATCGATGCGCATCCAATGGCACACCAAGCAATTGCTCATTTCGTCCCTCCGCATACACCCGTTCGCTTTTGGGATCCTCCTCGCTCTCATCTATAATGGGACCCGAAGGATAATTATGACGAACCCTCACTATTATTTCCTTCGCCACCCTTTCCATCTTTTTCTGCATTGGTTTGCACAATATCGAAAACTTGATAATATCCGCTCCCGTAAAAAACTCCACAATCGAATCCAATAATATATCCTCCGGCATGGCAATGAAGGAGTACGTCGTTGTTAAGAATCGATTCCTCTCCACGACATTGCTGTGTACCATGCGGACATTGCACTTGAAACGACGGCACGTGTAATCGTTTTTGATACCAAAGGGCGTGGCTTTGGTTTGAAGGCAGTGGGTGCAGATTCGCGTGGCGCGGGGTATGGCGTTGGGGTAGGGTGTTGTGCGGAAGAGGGGCATTTCGGAGAAGGATTCCATTCCTCGGCATTCGAGGCATCCTGATTTTATGCATTTCAAGAAGTAAACAGTAGTGTGTAATATATATACACATATTAATATATATATAATTAATAAACCAATAAAGTCAAATCCAAGAATGATGTTAGTATAATGAATAATACATCGAAGAAACAATATAAAACATAAACCATGATATTTCGATACATGATATAAATATTATTAACATCAAGAATAAAACACGCAACATCATGATATATCTTTGAGACTCACCAGCATTATTCCACCCCACCTGATCCGAACACTCCACCATCTCCAAACCACAATTCTCATCGCACGCCACCACACCGCAAATGCCACAGATGCGAATACGACCCATGGTGGCATCGTCGGCAATGCAGGCCTGACAGACTCGGAGACTGTACGGCCAATTGTGGTGGGTGGTGGCGTCGTTGTGGCATTGGCATGTTTGCATTGTGGGAGGAGGATGGGTGGTTGTCACGCTGGCGACATCATTTGTGATCGTGGGATGAATGGGATTGTTCCAACCGCAATTCATTGTACTGCTGCTACTGCTGCTGCTGCTGCTAGCTGGAAGGGCATCAGCAGGTGTAAGTTTCGTAATGTTATCATCGCAGTAGTAGTCCAACTCATTATCCACCACCATGCGGTCAACAATGTCATCATTGTAATTATTAATTGTCGTCGTCGTCGTCGTCGTCGTCGTCGTGGTCGCAGTCGTCATCTCTTGAAATAATCGCGAATGACTCCTCCGAGGACGACACGTCGATTGACAAATGTGACATGACTTTGTTTCGTTGAGTTGATGGATGGAGCGGCGCCGTTTTTCTTCGAGGTGTTCGTGGAGTGGCATGGTCAGTGGTATGTAGGTGTTAGAGGTGGTACTATTGTTGTACGATTTGATTTGAGAAGATGATGATTGGAAATAATAATATCGTACTTGTGATCCATTTTGATTGTTGCGAAGGAAAATTCTGTTCACATTCTGCTTTACGTCTCGATTGCGCATCAAAACAAAATCTGACCCATCAAAATCCACGCTTCTGCCTGGGAAGGTTTCCGTAGGATTTGTGTAGGAATCAGTATCATTCAAGTCTCTCGCATATCGCACAGCGACAATCGAATCCAACAGCAACAGCAACAGCAACAGCAACAGCAGCGCGGCAATACTAACACCAAGCCAACAGCAGAAGAAGCAGTCCCATCAATGACACGATATACAACGGAGGCATCATCGTCATCCGACCCCGCCGCCACTCCCGCCATTCTTGCAAGTAGTATTCCACGTGCCACTTCCGCCAATTCTTCCCCATCGACAACTACTAGTACGGCATCATCAACGAATACTAGTACTACGCCGTCCTCCTTGGATCGAGAATGTCGCAAATGCCTCACCTTTCTGACGCGCGCGTTGGACCGAGCGGGATCGAGGCCGCAGTTTCTGCTGAGAGCGCTGGGGGCGGTTTCCTCTGGGGTGGAGGACGACGCTGCACTGCAACTAGTAGTACTAGTAGTACCAGCAAACAAAAACAATGGTATGCGCCCACGGAAGATGGGCGAGGGGTGGTGATTACTCTGCGGGGTCGGCAAGATAATAATCACAATAATAATAATGACAACAATCAAGTAGCGGAAGCCGCTTCAGAGGATGGATTGCGTCACACTGCCAACAACCATGGCAAGAAGTTGGAGGAGGAGGAGGAGGATAATTTAATAATTCAACCCAAGAAGATCGACGTCATTAACAATAGCAATGGCGACACGGACAATACCGCATTCAACTCCATTGATACACAACAACAACTGCAACACCTGCAGCATACTAATACTGCTACTAATACTATTGCCAACAACGCTGGCATATCTTTACGGAGAAAATTAACCCATCTTTTGGCGGGAGGAGGGATCCGAACACAACATCAACAACCATTGCATCATCAACAACAACAACAACCAGATGGCAATGCCGACGTAGGAGATGCTGTCCTCACCACATCGCCCACTTTAGAATCCAATAGTACCGATGCAACACACATTCAAGAAAAGGGCAAAAATAATGTGACAATTACTATTGAATGTCAGACGTGCGGTTCGGATACGAGAGCGGAAGCGGGAGGTGAGTGACTGGCTTCCTGGATGGCTGACTGGTTGGATGACTGAATGGATGCGAACGGAGGTGGCGGATTATATTATTACATTGAATTGTATTATTGATTGCAAAATATCGCAGTCACTGGGTTTTATCAACTTATTTTGCAGTATTGGGATTGATTTGGCAGATATTGTTAAACACTGCTTCCATATCATTTTCTAAAATATTGTTTTCTTTGTCATGTTTTTACACAAATCATTCAACAGCACGTGCCTACGTGAGGGGACCAGTTCCTCTGAGTATCATCTTGTGTTCGAACAGGTTGTCAAGTCAACGTGAAATTGATGAGGTGCTTGTTCATGAATTGGTTCATGTATATGGTGAGTACATGTGTGTATTGTGGCGGCTACACATTGGTTTGGATTGTATTGTGACAAATGGCTATATTATTTTAACAGTCATACACGAAGCAATCGCGATCAAGAACATACTTTCTCAAACCATTCTTTCCACTTGTATTTTGTTATTCTTATTATTAATAAATCATTCCAACAATCCTCGTACATTGAACACTATTACAATAATATAGACGTTCATACCCGTAAAATGGATCTCCGCGACTGCCAACAACTCGCCTATTCCGAAA
>JALLAR010002241.1:0-13185 GCA_036939335.1 Conticribra guillardii
GGTGCACAGACACACAGACACACAAACCTTTCGCATAACTTTTGCGAGAGAGCTGTTTTTTAAAGGAGCTCAACCTTCTTCGAAGCTTGGATTTATGAAATTCATATTATCATTCTTGGTACTACTAGAGTAAACTCTAATTGGCCCAAATACACCACTGATTTGGACAGTGGCATGCATGATCTCGCCTAGTTATTTACTACAGTTATAATGTAGAAAAGCTTGATTTTCTCGCATTTGCCTAGAATTTAGAGTTAAAATACTCGATGAGAGATGAGATACATATACATCCAATAAACAAACTTTTCGAGGCAATATGTTAATGTTAGATGGGTTTTTTTAGGGTGGCGCGCGCAAGCGCGCAAATGGACACTTGGTCTGTCTGTAGCTCATCGCGCTTTAATTTCGCTAGCTATCGAAAGCGTATTTTCTACCCTATTTTAAAAATCAAATATTACGATCTGGATTAAATACGAAATAGGTAATCACGCGTAAAAATGACGGACAGACCAAGTGTCCAAAAGTTTCTCCCCCTAAAAAAACTCATCGTTATGATTTATTGTAGTGCTAGTGCATTTATTAGTAATGAAATATTGCTCAATCAGTTGCCTTTGGTGGTATTATCTTTGAAATCAGGCGCGCCAAAAACTCTACAATTTGTTAGTGTTTTCAATTCCACCAACATTTGAAACGAGCGCACCAAAAACTTCTGAACACATTCATGCAAGAATAAAGAAAGGGGTGCATGCATCCTCATTTGATCATTGCAAGGGTTAGAAATGTAAGTAAAGGCAGGAATCTTTTTACTCACTTAGGTGTAAGTGCAAGTCATGCCAATATGGACCAAATATAAGTGAAAGTGTAAGTGTAGAATGAAAGATTTTGTCATATTTATTGGTTTAGATCATGTGGATGGCATGCAACACAAATGCAAAGTGGCTAAAGAAGATTATTCAGAGATGGTTGTGTGCCCCGAAATGCTACACTTCATTGAGAGCCCCGGCATTGCGTCCAGCATCCATTCCAGAAACATCTGAGGAATTCGGCCGAGATATTAGTATTAGCAAAATAACCCCTGCTGCTGCTGCTGTCATTAAGCACTTGTTCTTGTTGCTTAATCCACAGCATATGTCTCCATTGCAGGCATAACTGATGAGCTATCATACTCAGCTTCATCACTTAGTACCTTTTCCAAAGCTACTTGTACTGGCAGAGACAGGCCAAATTCCAAAACTGGTGACTGAGTGAGCCAGAAAAGATGTGATCCAGATGAAATGGTTGAGGAATCGTTTTTGTTGTAGTAATCTAGTGCTTATTTTTATCCCAAACTTTCATCATGTAGTTTGTTTAGTTGGTTGCAAAGGCGTGTGCAAAAAATGCCACATAAAGAAGTGTTGGTGACTGAGTGGTTTTGGTTGCTGCGATAGCGCCATGGAGGTTCATTGTCGATGAATCCAAGCTGAACAATGTGAGGTGAGAGCTTTATCCTGAAATTGCCTGAGAAAAAATGTCTCATATGCATAGTATGCCCAAAATACATACAATCATTCAAGGTATGAGCAATTTAGTATTTTGGCGCGGCAAATTTTAGGCGTGTCAATAAAAAATAAATTTATGAAACTCATAATATCATAATTCTTGCTTGGTAGTGAAGTAAGTATTTGAATTTTTAATCGTAACATTTTCGCATCATTTAGCTCATGACTCATAATAAATAATTGAATTTCTCAAAACTTTTGAACATAATATTATTATTATTACACCAAGAATATTACAGTCAACAACCTCATCATAATAGGATCATATTAAACTCGCACTAGGCCACGATTGGGTCAGCACTAACATCAAAACAAAAAATATCCCAGACAACATTAAGCTACCAGTAACACTCATGGCAATCACAGCCGAGATGCTCGCTGTAACCATTGAGAAAACCGCACTTGTAATTTTCAATGCTCTTCCTTCATTACCACCTCTCGAAATATAACTCTTTTTATGACTCAACGCCCTAAACGCCCGAACCTTTTTTAGTCTCATATCCAACATCAACGGCAATGAAAAATTAGCATACCCCAGAATTAATAATCCGCTCCAGTTCACAAATGCCTCAAAGAATTTAGCATTGTATGTCAAAGCGACAAGTATCCACGGAAGAACATTGGACAACATGAATGCCGGAAAACGAGGCATTCCTGCATCATTGATGAGCGTTTCTTGCGCCAATAAACAGTACACGGGGACCGCTGCAAGTTGTGACAAACCAAAGGAGGCGATGCATATCAAATCTAATATGGATGCACTGTCGCCACTCCCACTACCAAGCAAGATCAACGAAAGTAAATTTGTATCATCGCCTCCTTCAATCAAACCATTCTTAACGGCATTTGCTACAGGTGCACCGACGTATCCCATGCATCCATACAATACTCCCATTACCACACATGCCATGGCCAATGCCTGATGTGCAATGCTTTCTTTCTTGGCCATGGCGGATAGAGGAGGAGCCGTGACAACAAATGCAAAATTGAACATGATGGGTCCCACTGACTGAAAGGGATATGGTCCAACGAACCACGATAATGCATTGATATCGTCATTATATAACTCGCCCTCTCCATTATTTGAATCCTCGCCCTCAATGCCACCTCCGACAATGATATCATCATCTTCTTCGCCCACTACTAGTCCAACATCAACATCATTCCCCATCCTCCTCAAAACATATGCAAATCTCGCACAACTAACCAACAAACACCCAAACAAAGCATATTGCGCTCCCATCATTTCATCCAAATCCACCGTCCCCAATGCCACAGTAATTGCCGCAGCAACCAACCACCCAATACTAAGAATAGACACGGGAGCACCCGAATTCATAAATGGTTTCATGCTCAAATGATCTGTGCAATGAATAAAGGACAATGGAGACGATTCGGATGGAAGTCCCAAGGCGCAGCTCTTTCCGCCGAGAGCCACAAACATCCCATCCATGATTGCGGCGCATAGCATCATTTGAGCCAATGCCAGACATAATGCCGATGCGACCATGGTCATGGCGACGTAGGTGCTGGTGGTGGGACCGTAGGATTCTCGAGATTGGCCTACGATGGAAGTTCGTTCGAGAATTGGTTGTTTGTGTATCATGATGGAGGACGAGGAAGAAGTTGGATCTTGATCATAGTTGTTGTTGTTGTTGTTGTTGTTGGTGTTATTGTCCAAGAGTGATTCCATTTCTTGTTCTTTGGTTGGCATTTCCATTTCCAGTTGTGTATTTTTTTCAATTTCCAATGTGGATGATGGATCATCATCATCTTGATGTGGATGATGGTGATGTATTAATTGAGATTGATTTCGTCCAGTCTGTAATAAAAAGACATCTCCATCACTAATGTTGGTAGCTTCCGGAATGAGTTCATCCACAATGCCAATACTAGTTCCTTCTCCAGTGGCTCCACCATCCTCGCCGGCAATGGTTGTTGTTGCCAAGCCATCCGCTTCGTTATCAATAATGTCATCATTGGCTACACATTCGTCGGCAATGCCCAACGGTTTGTGAATTCCGCCGTATACAGTCGCAGCTTCCCCTTCCAATAACCCTTCCTCCTCGTCATTTCTGGGAGCATCTCTCAGGGAACTCCACATGGCGTACACCATTCTGCGACAGACGAAGGATGTCATGGAGACGGACAAACATATGAGCGCCACGTACAGCAAGATGCCGGCATTGCTGGCGACTACGGGAAGGGTGGTCAGTCCGGGACCGTTCATGGTGTTGGCGGCTAGGATGAGGATGGCGGAATAGGAGAGGTATTTTTGATTGATTGGGTCCGCCATGGTGAATTATTAGTCTTTTTTCTTTTTACAGCTTTTTAAAATAGTATGTTGTTAACCGTCGTTATGTGATCGATCGAGACTCGAGACTGGTGCTGATGTTTCGTTTTATCCACCTCGGCTATCTACTGGTGATGCGAAATCGACTGTTCTCTGCTGATGGGAGATGTCGATTATTATTTGTATTATGATCTCAGCTCAAGAGGATATTATGCTATGCCGGTGGGTAGTACTGGCACTGAACCAGGCGGTCGATTGAATGCCGCAAAATTATGTTCATTCCTTCGCATAATATTATTGTGGACGTTGTTTCACATTATTTATTTTTTGTTGTTTCATGTGTTGCTTTGATGTCTTCTCTTTTTCTCTTATTTTGATGTCTCTCTCTCACACACTCTCTACAGAGAGAGAGCTCTCTCTAGGAAGCGAGAGTCTACTCTCTCTCTCTAGAGAGAGTAGTATGTAGGTAGTACCATGCCATAATAATAATATGTAGATGCGTTGGGTTGGCTTTTACTCCTACCATACCATAGTATCCCAGAACTTTTTTCTCCCATAATTTGAGGTAAAATAATCTACTGCTACAATTTACTGACATTTGCTCAGTAAACACAGTAAATCCTACTAACCTCTCTCTAGTTGATGAAGCATCATCTTTGAAATGCAGTAGATAGTAACCATATATTTTTGCATGCTAACCATTTTCTAGAAAGAATTATGTCCTTGTTGGTGAAATATGTCTATGCATAATAATCACATATCAAGGCAAACACCAGAGTGAGCAATGGAAGATTATTTGCCAGTGATCAACGAAACTCGTCATCAAACGACCTTTGTGTAGTAAATTCTAAGCAAATGTTGTCCTTGGACTTGGAGTGTGTTCGCTTGTCTTGAAGATCTTTGGGGCGATCAACCATTACCTCTTCAGACGTCGTTGCCGTCAGGGAGAATTCGAAATAAAATAAATTCATTGTGAATAATAATAATAATAATAATAATAATACAGTGATTTGCTTTGGCGTCTGCATGTGAATTAGCAACAGAGACATGCTGGTGTGTGATCTTAGTCAGTGGTGCAGGCTAGTCTATTGTTTGAACCTAAAGAGACGTCTGATTCAGTACACAATTAACATACAGCAGACAGTTGAGATCACATCAAAAAATATAACTGTTTTAATGTGAAGTTGAAGATTTGTGAGTGGATCATAGCCTGATCTTATGCATTCCAAGCAACATTGTATCGGTGTTGAAATTAAAATTATCTAGTTCTGCTGTTGGTCATTTGAGCCGTGATTTGGAATATACCTTTCATTCAATAAAGAAAAATCTAAAAGCAAACATGATATCGCATGGCACCCCATAATATTATAAGTTATTATTTTACATTCAACATGTATGAATGATAGATGATGATTAAAATCATAATCCAATCCGTTGATGCAACTTTTCAATTCAAAATACAGCAGTCAGTTGACAATCATATCTTGTGAAATGATCCAAGAGATTGTCTGTCAATTATCATTTGAAAACGCATCGAAGTATTCAAAGCATATAATCATCCCTTCCAAATTGAGAAGCAAAGCTAACAAGCCCTCGTTTCTCGCAGCCGTCATCATTATTCGTGATGTCCATTTTGGGTTGTGTAGATTTCGTTCTTGCGCCGCTATCTCCACTGATTGCGCTATCTACCTGAGAAAATAAATGTTCTTCCAACCAGCCCTCCAATTCCTCCTCAGTAATGGCTCCAGAATGCGTAGCCAATGGTTTTCCCTCGTTGTAAAGCAACAATGTTGGCAATCCTCGAACCATCACACCTTGCAAAAGCATCTCAACTTTCAGTTGCTTGTTGTTTTCCCCTTCGACGTCATATTTGAGAACATTTAGTTTGTCAGAGTGCCGCTCGGCTTGGGTTATAATCATAGTGTTTACAGTAATGTGAATAATCAAGAGATCATATTTAATTTGTTGCAAACCGTGGGATGAGCGCAATACAGAATCGATAGATGGAAAATTAATGAACCAGTCGCTTCGCAAGAAAGAATACGAACTTACCACACTTTTCCAAAAATGGTTCGATCAATTTGCACGGCCCGCACCATGGAGCATATGCATCCACCAACACGGCCGACGGTTTGTCCTCGGAGGGGCGGAACAGACTTTGAATCATGTTATCATCGTCCAATTGTAGTAGAGATGACGCAGACGCTGAGAGACGAACCGTTGTCAATCGCGTCGTTTGCGCGGTGGGTGTATGAACACGGCGATTGCTGTTGGCATTGCTGTAGCTGACAGTGAAGAGGGCTGGAGAAAACGCTGTTACAGGCGCTGTTGACAAAAGAGATGCCGATAGGAGAATAGCTGCGGTGAGAGATGATGATGAGGCTGTCATGGTCGTGGTGGTCCTGTTGTAGATTGTACAAACGATTTTATTTTATCATTTGTTCTTTCTGTGCGTTTTGTGCTGTTTTGTGTCGAGTTGTCAGTCAAGGTAGTACATACATAGAAGATGTTGACACCAAAAAATAATGATGTCTACTGTATGTATCTATGATAGTACCATACGATAGTGTACGATACTGCTGGATACATAAAAGAGTAGGAACTTACTACAGTGTCATCAACAGAAGTAAGAAAATAATAGAATGTGGGTGTTGTTTCCGTTTCCAGCATTTCCAAAACAATAGGAAAGTTTATTACTTTATTACGAATAAACATTTCGTGAAAAGTATATTTCCTTCGGGAAAAGATAATGATGATGTTGTATCAGCAGTGGTGTGTGCGTGTGTTAGGTGTTAGGTTTGGGTTTTCTTCAGTTTTTCGAGTCCGGTGCTTTATTGTGTTTTAAGTCTGGTTTGGCTGTTGCTCTTTTAGCATTACATTATTGCTCCAGGATCTAAAGTTATTCTTGGAACAGCAATCCGATGCGATAGATTAAGCTCATAAAAAAGTTGAACACTCCAAAGTACTTCACAACTACAAATCGTTGAAAAATAAAAATGACTGAGGCACTTGCAGGATACGAGCACTACCGTGAATTCATGGATAAGCTCACGGAGAACAATGTGGATGAATACGTGGATCTCCCCATGATAGCCGTTATGGGTGATACAAGCAGCGGCAAGTCAAGTCTTCTTTCAAACATCTCCCTGGTTGAGCTACCGAGTTCGGAAAAGTTGACTACACGATGTCCGATAAGGCTACATATGCGAAATGCAGCGATTAAGGGGGCATGTGTGAAGGTTCTGTGGAAAGATACACCGGATGGAAAAGATGTTGACTTTGCTCCACGAACAGTAGATGAGGAGAATTGGAATGAACTTACAGATATCATTGCCGAGGCCCAGGCGCACATCATCAGGTAACGCCCCATGGTCTAGCGGATTTTGTTTTTTCTGTCCCATGCATTGCCTGCTCAAATTTTCTTTGTAATGGTTAATTTCAATTAATGCAATGTCCAAATCATATTCAGCAAATCTGGGAAAGATGTGGCCCGAGATATTGTGAGCGTTGATATGGAAGGCCCTCATTGCCAAAACCTCACTCTTATCGATCTCCCTGGTATAGTACGCACCACGGGAAAGGGAGAAACACAATCTCTTGCCGAAGACATCAGCTCTTTGATGCTCGATTACCTCAAGAATCCAAGATGTGTCATCCTTGCAGTTTTGCCATGTAATGTAGATTTCCATAACTCACAGATTATGGCGGAGGCTCGCAAGGTAGACCCTGAAACAAAACGAACCATCCCTGTTTTGACGAAACCGGATTTGATTGACGTTGGTGCAGAGTCAAGTGTGTTGGAGCTCCTACTCGGGCAAAAAACGGATACATTTGAAATGGGCTTTCACATGATAAAGGGTAGGGGACAAGAGGCGCTGACTAAAAAGTTGAGCATTGAGAAAGGTCTCGCAGAAGAAGAATCTTTCTTTCGCAACAGTGAACCATGGCGAAGCACTGATAATAGAAGTCTCTTTGGTACAAAACAACTACGATTCAAGCTTGCCGGGCTGCAAATGGAGCTAATTCGTTCGTCGTTCAGAAAAATTGTGCAGGAAATGAAAGAGCGTAGGGACGAGGCGGTCATGAAGGTGAAAGAACTTGGTGAAATTCCATCTGATCTTATAGGAAAACGGTCTCTCTTTCTTAGTATAAAGGAAGAGATGTGGAAAGGGATTAGTAACTACACGTTGGATGGCCATATTTGCTCTCTACACATTGGCGCTGAAATGAGGCCCTCAGCGAAATTCCACGCAGAATCAAAACGCTTCCAAGGTTCCTTGAACTCTAGCAAACTTGCAAACATTTCAGACATTACAGTCGGAACGAATGTCATTGCAATTATTGATGGCAAAGAAGTTCTCGATGAGGTTTGCTTTGTTAACGCCAGTAAAGTGTTCATTAAAATGAAATCCATTATGACTGTTGGCGTAAATGATGCGAATGTGAACCAATTAAAGTCAGGGAAGCCTGATAACATCATTGAGCAATGTGGAAGGGTATTCATTGAACGAGAAGATGGCACTGTTGATGAGCTTAAACATATTGATCGCAAATTGGTGCGTAGCGATCCCCATTGGATCAGTCAGTTCATTGAGCAGAACCGTCCGTACAAGCTACCTATCTTCATCAACACGCATGTTTTCGAAGCAATAGTTGCTCACCTCATCGATGAAGAGTGGGCTCAGCCGTCAAGGGAATTGCTTGAATTCACGTCTCAACTGATGGATGCAGCAGCTGAAAGTTTCATTGAAAAATTGAGAGCAATCAAGTCTATCCCATTATTGGCAGCTTACTTGTGTGGAAAAGCGACTGAGGTAGTTGAGAACCTCAAGCAAGACGTAGCGGTCAAAGTAAATGAATTCATATGTCGTGAGAAGGTTCCTTATACCCAAAACCATTACCTCTTTGAAAACGTATCCAAACTTCGGTCGCAGCGTTTAATGGATGAAGTCCTGGCTGCCATAAGCGGAACGTGTGGCGAGGGAGCATCACAAGTCGTGGTGGTCCCTAGCAGCATTCATTCGAACATTAAAAATGTGTTTCAGCGGAACCAAAAAAAATCAGTCGACGATCATATGGCAGAAGAAATGGAACATGCTTTGAACAGCTATGGAAAAGTCGCACTCAAGCGCTTCGTTGACAATGTTCCTATGATTTGTGTTGAGATTATGCAACGCTTTTCAGACAAGATGAATGGTGCTCTTTCTGAAATAACGGATGAAGAGATCGAGCGTGTTGTTGTTGCGCCCCCTGACAAAATATTGTGCATGAATAAGTTGAAACGTGAGGTGGATACTCTGAACAAAGGCATTGCTACCATCAGAGGCCTTTTTTAATTATTATTGATGCATAGGGATTCGTCAAAAGAGAGTATTTGGAGATCAACACAGAGAGTGATATGAGTGCCAAGTTGAATGATAATAATAGGACAATTTTAGATACTTACCACAAAGTGCTTTATTTATTATGTATTGTCGCGCATACTTCACAGATTTCACATTCGCAATANCATCAGAGGCCACAAAGTGCTTTATTTATTATGTATTGTCGCGCATACTTCACAGATTTCACATTCGCAATACTGATTCCAACTAAATGATGTCATATAATTATTGATGCATATGGATTCATGGAAAGATAGTATTTGGAGATCAATACAGAGAGTGATATCAGTGTCAAGTTGAATGATAATATTGTAAAGGACGCGATTAGATACTTACCACAAAGTGCTTTATTTACTAGGAGTATGTATTTTGCGCAGACTGATTTCGGATCCACTTCTAATAAAATGAGTACTGCAAAGAGATCCAAGATTGTTGGTGCGCTTGGCACAAATGCGACCCCTCTCAATGAAGTGACATCGTAACCTACTCTAGAAGCACAGCATATTTGCCCATTGTGCGTTGACTCCATCACATCATTCTGCAATATGTCGTTACGAGATGTGGTCACACTTAACTAACGCAGTTGGTTGCATTATCCTATATCTTTTGGGTTGCACTCCTGCAAAAATGAATAGGAGCCACGAAAGACTTAATGTCGCAACTTTTTAATCTCCAATTCATTCTTCCTCGTCTCCACCAGCCTTGCCGCCTTGTGCGTCCTTTTCTTTTTCGCTGTTTTGTTCTTGGTCATCCTCGTCAAAGTTTCCAAAGTCTACATCCATCTCCTCTCCATATCCACCTCTGTAGTTGGTCATGGAAACACCTTCCATGGCAGCCGACACGGGACCTCTTCTTTTGTTAAGCGATGATTCTGCGTTGTGTTGGGAATCTGATGCTCCTCCAAATATGTTTCGATCTATGATGTTTTTGTTCTTTCTAGTTGGTGAAAGTTGTTGGATCTTTCGATGTTGATGATGATGTTGCGTATTATTTGGTGCTGGTTGATCTGAAGGAGTAACTAAGTTTTCGAATATAGATTGTTTCTTTTGTTGGTGATCAACTTCGCTAGATCCCGCAATATTTTTGTGGGCGTCTTCTATTTTGTTGCTAGAACCATCTTCGGTGTCGCCTTCGTTTGCTGTTTTTGATTCATTACTTTTTTCTGGCACGTAAGTCCCAACATTTTCGAAAATGTCATCATCGCTGTCGTCGTCGTCGACTTCTTTTTTGGGCTCGGCTTTAGCATTAGAGCCAGTGGTGATGTTGCTATTGTCGTCACCGGCGTCTTTTCCCTCTTTCTCCCCAGCATGATCATTATTTTTTTTCGAACCATGCATCCCTTCTCCGTTAAACTGCACGCGACCTTTTTTTCGGTTTCCTTCTTTACTCCTTTCCCCTCTTAACCGCTTACTTCCCGACAATGCATTGGAGATAGAAACCAGCAACTGGTGATCTAAAGGAGTTGCCTTCTGGCTACTTTGATCATTATCTGCCCCGCCATGTCTAGATATCATAACTTGGATGCTAACACGGGGAACCTCCCATGCTGTCTTCCTTCGCCTAACATCAGATTCTAGAGAAAACGTGAGAAAGGATTTTCGTATGGCTGAATTGATTTTGATGTTGTTTGATAATAACGTTGATGTTGATGAAAAAGATTTTGATTGTTGTTGGCGAAGAAGGTAGCTCAACATCGAAGTTCCTAATTCACTTTGTGGATTGAATGTTTGCAAATCCCCAGTGTTTTTTGGAGTTGAAGACTTATTGTCCAGTTGAGATTGCTTTTGTTTTTGAGCATATGACTCTTCCAGCAGCTGATCCAAATCTCCAGTCCCTTCCCCAAAATCTCCATAGGCATCTTCGCCCATTTCCTCCCGTCTCACCTTCTGGGCCAAAGCCAAATCCAACCCCTTCACTAAATGAGTATGTTCCTCATCTCCTCCCAAATATTTGGAAAGCTCTGCCTGTCTCTGACGATCTTCTGCCTCTTCGTTGGCATTGGACGCCATTACTTCCATGGACGCGTAATCTACATTGTTCCCTTCGCGACGCTCCTTGGCTCGGTCTCGGTATTCTGGTTGTTGTGGGTTGGAGCTTTGTTTCTTTTCTTTTCGGCGTCTTTTCCATTCTGGCTCATTTGGTTCGTCTTTTATTATTATTGAGAGATGGCGTAGAATAGAAATGAAGCATGCAAAAAAGGCTTAGATGATAATTGCTCTGGTCATGAAATAAAAAAATAAAATCTAAACAAATGAAAAAATACTCGAAAATTCATGCATTGTAGTCAACGGAAACTCGAAAATGAAATCAAGGATTCTCTGTAATATCCTTTCGATGAGAGAACAATAAATTAAAATGGCAAAACTATAGAAGCGAGCAAAAGAAATTGGCAATGAAAACAGTCCATAAACAAATAAATATTCACACTGGACAATCTTGTACATGAAACCGTTTAATACAACTCAACAATAGGCCCAGAAAAATGGGCTGGCGAAACAAACACAAAAAGCTTTGATCGAAAAGGTTGAGAATTGTTACGAGTTGAAGAAGATATCATAATCCAGGTGATGCTGGCAGATGCGGGGGGGTATCACGAATCGCCAATGAAACCAATAGATAAAGTGGTGATGGGTCGAAAAGGCCAAACAAAAAACAGAATCTAAAACAACTTTGAATGATCCAAGCAGACTCACCATCATTATCACGACGTGGTTCTTCCTCATCCGAAGAGGAGCCATATCCACCATCGTCATCTTCGCCGTCGCCGCCACCTCCTCCACGACCCTTGCTACGACGTCCTCCGCCGCCGCCCCCGCCGCCTTGCTTCTTCCTTCGAAATTCTTCTTGGACTGCCTCTCGCGCTATTTCTCGAGAGGACTTTTCGCCATTGTTGGATTTCGTTGAAGAGGTGTTTTGTCGTCTTTGGTTGACGAGCGCTCGGAAGGCGTCATTGTCCATGATAACCGACGTGTGTCCGCGTGTTGCTTTTTGTTTTGTGTGTTCCGCTTTTCCTGTGGGTTGCGCCCCCGTAAATGTTTTGCATTCTCACTGGAAGGGGGGGGGTCTCACAAAATAAGTCAATTTTGAATTGGAATCCTGAACCTTCCATTGATTGACAGTTTGGGATAAAAAATAAGCACTATTTGACTACATGAACATGATTGAATGTTGAATGTACTAGGTACTCTGTTTGAGTTGAAATGGTCTATCTACTATTATATCAGCTAAGGAAATAACATGTGAGATTCAGATCCCTTGCAACAAGAAACATAAACCAGAACCAGAACAAAGTGCAGAAGGATAGACCAGCCATATGATCAATGATTGACTGCCCCGAAGCAATAATGTACAAATACACATAGTTTTACTTAATTCAATCATTAGTTTGGCTGTGGCCATAGTGCCGATCTTTAACAGAGCTAAGTGATAAATTTATCATAAACTAAAGAACTAAACATTAACAATTGTACATCAGAAGGGAGGACACGAGGCTAACTGCAAGCGCAAGGTCAACCTACCCAAAAATACCCCAAATGTTGCTTCTCTTAAACCATGGGCCATGATACTTACAATAGGGTTTTATATACTTAAAATGATCCTCTCAGTGAGCTGGTGATGAATCTAAGTTGTGCCAAAAAATTAAAAATCAATGGCCTCTCTGTTCAGCTTTCAGCTGCTCTGTTCGGAGATCTAAAGACTTTCAATGTCTAAGTATGGTAGTTCTTTTAAATCTATTTAATTTATTAAGTTATTTATTTATTTAATTAGCAAAGCTTACATGGTAGCTCATTTCTCTCAATTATTTTTGTGAAAAAAAACATTTTCTACAGTACCTTTTTTGAAATTCAATTTTTAGCTCTGGCACAATACAGTCTTGAACTTTCCTTGCTGCGCTGAACACTTTGGTGGTGGTCCCATATGTGGGGGGCCAATACTTTAATAGAAGCAACATGCTGGTGATGATTATATA
>JALLAR010002259.1:0-10423 GCA_036939335.1 Conticribra guillardii
GTATTGTTATTGTTATTGTTATTGTTATTGTTATTGTTATTGTTATTGTTATTGTAATTGTAGTAATTGTAATTGTAATTGTAACTGTAATTTTTATTGTTATTGTTATTGTTATTGGTATTGTAATTGTTATTGATATTGTTATTGTCATTATTATTATTGTTATTACGACACATAAAATAATTGAATGATGAATTAAATTTGCTCAAGCTCAGTACAAGTCTGTGCCAGCCATGACTACAGCACTTGAGATAGTTGGGCTTATTATCACCACTACAACACCAACCCTCCTTTGGAAAATCATCACTGTAATTCCCCTAGTACACCGGCCAAGTTCATAGATAGAGAGATGGCTCCACGTGGAAGAGTCATCTCATAATTGTAATTTGTAATAGTACAATACACCTATTTTGTAGTTTGTAACACACATTTTTTTATTCTTTCTTCATATGTGTATGTAGGTGTGAATATATGCATTTTATTAATCATTATTTAAGCCGTTCCATAAAACTAAAACGTTAATAATTACGATCACATCCTACGTCCTTTTTCACATGCGAGAAATTTGGCGGTTTCTTCCTTTCAAGAACCCATTCTATCGTGTATGAAATTGACGACCATCACAATCCATTCACAAGATTGTGCACACATCCAATTAAATTCTGTACCATTACTATTTCCTTCGTTTAATAGTTAGTAGGATTTATAATCCCCATGAAGCAATCAGAAAGTAGGTTGTATGTGTATCATTAATTCGTGGTACTACTTGATGGGAATTTTGTTCATGATCTTGTATTTGTTCTTTAAAATGCAGCGTAGGAATATATATATTAAATGATGTTGTACCATTTCTACTTTCGATGTATCATGTTCCATACATAGGATCTCGTACATCTGTAGCAAAATAAGTCGTTGGCGGGAGCAAATTCAAGATTGAACCCAATGCTCGCTGAGTCCCGTCATGTTTTTTTCTCGCACATCTTGTGTGCGTTTTTGTTTCTTATGTTGACACCGAGCGTTCGTTCGTTGCGAGTCTTCGAGCGAGGGACGGAGATGCGCGCATCTTCTATCAATCAAGCAACCTCAACAACTGAAAGAGAGAAAAGAGAGATCAACGACGACGACCGTCCACGACAGGTCCATGACGACTCAATGGCAGTGCCGACAATGATTATTTAGTCCCTTTTACTTTTCTGTCTCCAAGCAGCAGCAGTAGCAGCAGCAGTAGTAGGACAATAGTGTATTCTAGTAGTGCAGTGAAGAGAGCGAGATTCTTTGATTGTGGCATAGTGGACAGAATCGGCAACGTCCGTCAGTTCAATCAAACAACAACGTCGTCGAGGAATCATCTCTCTTTTTTTTGAATTGGTTTCTCGATAAAGAAACGCAACAACAATTTCAATTTGTGTATAGAGTGTCGTATAGAATTCGGAACATCAATTTCCAGAAAAAAATTCCAATAGAATATAGAAAATGGTTGCCGCCTCCGCATCCAGCAATATCAAACATCATCAAGTCCCCTCCTCTCCCAACAGTTTCCAAAGCAGTTACATCGGCACCATCGGCATGAGCAGCATGAGCGCCAGTGGCATACAAAACGACGTAGGCGGAATCAAATCGGCCTCGTCCTTTCCCGGGCCCACGTCGCCCCACAATCAGCCATCACATGCGCAATTGTCAATGTCCCCCCTGGCAAACACCTCTCCCCTCACCAAAAGCGCCACCATGAGTAACAAACATCACGTCGTTCGCCCTTCCTCCTCTCCCGAAGGAAGAAGCGCCGATGGATCCGCTCACGACGATCGTTTGAAATCCATGGTGCCTCCCGCGGGCAGTGCGGGTGGCTTGACTGGCAGTTTGGGCGAGAGGGAGACGGCTCCACATACTACACAGGCGGTTGTCAACTCCATGTCCATTTCTTTGGGGGAGGCACCCACCACTCCTGGCAATAACAATAAAATTCCACCTCGTTCCAACGTGGCAGTTTTATCGCCCACCAATCTCATTTTGCCGCGCAATCCCAAAGACACGCCCAACAATTCATTAATGAGCGGGACCATTTCTCCCAAACGAAGGATCAAGGGTCATGCCACGAGTCATACGGGGAGTGTCAAGAGTTCTGTCAGTGCCAAGAGTGCCAAAAGTGCGAATACTACCAAGAGTGCCAGTGGGGTCAGTACGGGGGCCATGAGTGGGATGAGTCATGGGAGTGGAGGGAGCGGCTGGATGGTGGAGACTAGTTCTTCCACTAATGCTAATACAGGAGGAGTTGCTGCAGGAGTAGGGCCATTATCACCCCATGTTCGCTCACACTCGGACAATAATTACAAATTGAATGGCGGATCCAAGGGAGAGGGCAGGGAGGGCATTCCACCTCGTTCCACTACTCCCTCCAACGCTATCAACAATTCTACTGGAATCATTGCACCCACCACTCCCAATTCCACACAATTCACCTCTTCCAATCAAATACTCAATGCACAGCCGACACCCAATTCCATCTCTGGATCGGTAGCCTCCCTTCCTTCCATGAATGCCTCTCCTTCCTTTCGGAAAGTGACTAGCAAATCACGTCACTCATTCTCTTCTCATCAGTCACAGCCACCCCAATCATTGCAGCCGCCTCCACCACCTACTCTCAACTCACACAGTCCACTCAACACACTCAACACACTCAATTCACACGCCAACCTAACCCCCGCCCAACTAGACGATGAAGAACAATTTATGTTTGAACAGCGATTGACCCAGGATGATTTAGGGGTTGCCATTCGTAAGATTAATCATTCGGGAAAGGCGCAATTGAGATATGTCAAGTGTGTGCCATTGAGACCTCCTTCAAGTTCGGAGTTTAATAGTGGTTATGATGTTGGTAGCATTGGTGGTGGTGGTGGGAGTGGAGGAAAAAGTGGTGTTGGAATTGGAGGCATTGGTGGTATTGGCAGTCATGGTAGTCATGCTGGAGGTATTCCATACTTGGATCCCAATGCAAGTCATGCAGATGGTACCAGTCGACAACACCACCATCGTGGAGACGCCAGCGTGTCCAGTCGAAGCACCACCAGCAGCCGTTTCATTGAACGCATCCGATCTGGATTAGACACTCGCCACAAACACGTCTCCGATAGATTACTCAGCGTCGCAGGACGAGTCACGGGATCAGTCTCCAACCACGGCACCGCCGCCCACGATCATTCCACAAACGATGCTTCCTCCATCCACCTCAAGATGTCACCACTGGAAGAATCCCAAAATGCAAACCTACTACTCCATTCCCCCCAGCGGGAAGAGAATGCCACGGCCAAAAAATCATTGAGGGCACTCACCTGGGGAAAGAAGAATGCGGTCACCATTTCCTTGGACCGGTTCGTCTCGGTGAGGAAAGGAAAAACTACGGAACGGACGGTGAGGAATTCGTGTCCGAGCAGTAGGCTTTTGAGTATTGTGACGAATGATGCAAGGCATGAGAGTTTGGATATTGAGGCGCCAACGAGGTTGGATAGGGATAAGTTTGCGTTTGCATTTTCGAGGTTTTTGGGCGTGCCCTTGGAGGAGGAAGTGGAGGGGGGTGGGGTTGCTGGTACGTTGTTGATTGTGGCTTATTGGATGGTTTGTGTATGGATGTTGCTGTGTGCTATTATTTGGGATTCAATTCCATATTGCATCTCTGTTGTTTTGAGAGTGTACTCACTTTTGCTTTGCTTTATTAATGTTTCAGTCAAGAAAAAGAAGAAAACTCCCTCCATTACCAGATCAAATAGGAAGAAACCATCGGCTGCACTTTCGGAGCCGGGTCTAGCCTCTCCTTCCAATTCGACACCCAAAGTTGGAAATAGATCTGTGACGGCACGATCAGTAAAAACTGCAGACAGTCTTTTACCGGCCCTTACTCCCAGGTCGGACAAGGCAGAAGATGCCGACAGAGAGCTTGCCTTCTTTAACGAATTTCCGAAGCAAACAATTTCTGGCCCACCTCCAAAGAAAGTTGGAAGCGATCATGAGTTTGTCATGATGACTCCTGGAACTGCATCATATGCTGGGGACATTTCGGAATCGGCACGGAAGAGAATATCCTTGGATTCAGCAAAAAGCGAATCCATGCTTGAGCCACAGGAGAAACCATTTGCGAGGGAGGATGCCGAAGCTGACGGAGGACCCACCATCAATGCGCAAAAGGATCGCCATGCCGATGATGCCTCTCATGTATCATCTCTCACTGGTGGGGTAGATCAAGAAATCGTTGAAGAGCTTCACCAAGCCATTATTGAATTGCGTGCCGAGCTTGACGCCAGTCGCGCGGAAGCAGCACGTGCGGTCAAGGTTGCGGAACAAGCGATTCAAAGTGCCGAAAACTGCAGCAGCAGCGATTGGAATAGTACCGTGACGCACAAGGCAGCTGAGGCAGCAGCACAGGCTCAAAAGAGATCTGCCGAGGCTATTGCACGTGCACGCATGGCCGAGGAACGTCTAGCAGCAGAACGCAAAAGTACGGCATTCTGGCGCCGCCAGGCTCAGGCCGCTGAAGAAGAGGCGGGCAGTTTGAAGACACGATCTGCTGCCGCAGAAGTGAAGCAGGCTGTCATGTTGGAAGAATTGGGGAGTGAGAGGAGAAAGGCTGCTCGGATGTTTGCTTCTTTGAAGGAAGAATTTGTCAATGTAGAGAAGGTGCAGTTGACAGAGCTCCTTGATGCGAAAGATCGCAAGAGGATGATGGAGGTGGAGTTGGAGCAAGTGAAGAATGAGCTTATTCAGAAGAGTTTTGAGGCGAAGAGAATTATTGATGCGGAGCAAGAGCGGTGAGTATTTTTCTTTTTGTATTCCAAATCGCACATGAATAATCTTTTTCAACGAATTTCAACACAATTATTTGCTCACTTGTTACATATGACCCCCCCTTTTTGATTCAATTACTGCATCATAGCAAGGATAAAGAGAAAGCAAAGGCATCCAAAAGCTTCTTCGCAAGGAAGAAAAGACAAAGTAGCAATATTAGCATTGCTAGTGTTGCTGAATCTGTTCCTGTCATGAAACCTGAAGAGGATCAAGCTACAAAATCGATTGCTCTTAATCTCAAGAAAGATATCGTGTCTTTGCGTAAGTCCACCTTTATTCTTCCCATTTTTACTCTATCACTCTTGTTTGAGTACTCACACCTTTTCTCGACACAAACTCACCCAATAGGCAAAGAGTATGAACTTGTTCGCCACACTTCACTTGACGAGATGAAGTCACTTCAAAACATTTCGAAAAAATGGTCAGACCAAGCAGGCAGAGCTGTTGCAGCATCCAGATCTGAAACAGAATATTTGCGCGAAAAGCTTGCTGCAGAGAGTGCCATGAGGCTGAAACTTCTTACTGAACTTCAGGATATTAGAGGCACTGTACGTGTGTATTGTAGACCGAAGCCATGCATTGGAGAAACTTCCACAATCAGTATTCCTACACATGATATTTTAGTCCTCAATGAAGACACTTCACCAATGAGCTTCAAATATGACCGAGTGTTTTCGCCAACATCATCTCAGTATGAGATTTTCTCTGAATTAGAAGAGCCACTTATTAGTTCGCTCGATGGTTTCAATGTAACTTTATTGGCATTTGGGCAGCATAAAAGCGGCAAAACACATTCTGTCCTTGGGGACTGTATCTTCGATTCTCAAGGATATCCATCTATCCAATCGCATGGCTTGCAGCTGCAGTCTCTTCAACAGTTGTTTACAATTGCTAACCATCGGATAGATCGCTATAAAGATGCATTTTCAATAACTATTGTGGAAGTTCACAATGAGAAGTTGATTGACCTAGTATCAGGGACCCCTTCCGCTGAAACAGATGGCGAGGTTGTTATATGCGAAACTCGACGAGACCAACGGGATCGTCGAAGTGGAGATATTGCAGAGTCAAGTTGGCATAAGGGGAAATTAGAAATACGGACTAATATCGATGGCAACACTGTGGTGCAAGGTCTTGTCTCAGTGCCCGTCAATTCTTTTGAGGATGCTTGCATTTTATGGCAAGAAACTATTTCAAAGAGAGCAGAAAGGTTAAAGAGACAGGGATCTGATCCAAAGAAGCATGATAAGAACTCGAACATCATTACAACGATTAACATCACATCTGTCAACATTGCAACCGGGGTGGGAACAGAAGGAAAACTACAATTTGTTGATATGGCTTCATCTGACATTGCTCCTGTTCCTAAAAAGGACAATAAAAACCCCGACGAAGACAACACACACTTTTCCAACAAGTCAATCGATGCATTTAATGATGTGGTTAATGCGCGATGTCAATTTGATCGCTCTGTCCCTTATAGAAACTCAACCCTCACTCATTTGCTTCGTGATAGTTTGGAAGCTGATGCAAAGGTGTTGCTTCTATGCTGTGTAAGTTCTCATCAAGCGGATTTATCTGACACAGTCGGCGCTCTGCGATTTGCTTCAAGAATGCAGAAGGTTTCCATTGGCAAAGCAACGAAGCATATTGTTGGAAGCAAGGAATAGCTATCTTACTTTCATCTTTCTATTTACTTTTATTTGTGTTAAAATTCATGTAAATCAACTTTAATCTTGATGGTGTGTCTAATAATATATTTATTTTAGGAGTTATTTTCATCATCACTTGCCAAACAAAAAAAAGAAATCTCATGACAGTTTGATGGCTCTGTTGTACTATTTTAAATCACATTGACATTATTTATTGGAATTCTTCTGCAATCTACAATCCACTTTGAATAATTGACAAGACAAACTTTTAACTTTTGTCTGTGTGCAATTAACACTTTCATGGTGGTGGTCTTTTATTGATACCCTTCATGATTATTGAAAACTCTGGAAAAGAGACGAGAGACAGAGTAACCATACCATATTGTAGAGTAACTATGTAGATTTATTACAGTGCAGTTGTACAGGTTCCTGCGAACTCAGACACCTCAGACAGATGGACAATTGTGTTAAGCATGATACAAATAATATTCTAACACAATAATCTTGGTGACGACACTCTTGAGGATACAGGAGGATATTCAATTTAGGAGAACAACGTTTTCATACAGATCAAAACGAACATGGTAGTAGATTTGTCTACATCAGTGTTGTGTGTAGTGTTGCGGCAACAAGATACGTCATTGTTCTCGAGGCAGATGCGACGATCAAATCCAATAATGGATTCGCTTTCGCCACTGTGGCGGCGGATTGGTCTGTCATAAATATTGGAGAAGCGACAATTCCTTGCACCAAAGTTTTAATCTACACAATCACATTCTCCTTGTCAAAACAATCAAGATGACATTGTGGTCGTATTGAATTATACAAAGGTTTATTAAAAATGTAGGTGACTATCTAAAAGCACACACAAGTATTTAGCAAAAACAGAGCAAAAGTGAAACTATCCTGGATTAATGGATACAAACTCTTTGGAGCTCCTGGTTCTTTGTTAATAGTTTCAAAAAATAGAAATTTCTTTCATTTTATCTTTAATGTGCTTTACCACAGTGTGCACTAGTCAAAAATGGCCAACACCAACACGTCATAGTCAATCAGGAATCTCATCACATCAATTCCTCATTCTCTGGGTTCTCAACCACAATCTCATCCACAGCACCTTCTTCCAAGTCATGATGTTACCCAATGTCAACACCTCTTCATCTTCATCTTCATCTTCAATATGGAAGCCTGGATGGTCCGAAATGTTGTCATTGGCTTCTCCCCTCAAGTAACAATCTTCCACAATGCCAACCTCTACAACTTTGTCTGGACAACTTGCCCTTCTTCTTCCTTTTGATCCTTTTCCCGATTTTCAATATCCTACTGAAGCGATGGTTTTGGGTTTTGGCAGCAAATGGTCCAATGAACTTGACACCATCTTCTCAAAATTTCTTGCTAATCACAACTTTATGATGGGCTGAACGACCACCATTAAATAGAAAGAGGCAATTGTGAAAGATTGTATAGAGCTGGATTCAGACCTGGTGGATCGTCTGGAAGACATAGGCAATTCTCTACTTCTTGGCAAGTGGGGGTGTAAGCTTATATCTTTTTCTTTCCAATAATCTCTGATTAGAACGGCTAACTCCTGTTGGTGTCCCACCATCCTCAATTACAGATATGTTAAGTTTTGCCAATAAAATGCATATTGCATGACTTACATGTGATTTTGTAAATCACCCCAATTTCTGTCCAGACTTGAAGAATACCAGAAATGTCAAAATCACTTTTTCTCACCTTTTGTATAAAATTTACGATATCCTGACGGATGATGGACGCGACAAAAAATTTACGCCTGCTGACTGCTGACTGCTGACTGCTGAACTTGACAAAATTGGACAAACTGACAACTGGAAGATCCCAAACGGCCTGTAGATGTTCACGTAGGATTCAGTATAAAATCTTACATATTTGGGATCTTCCTACGCGACGAACGTCAGCGAACAGACCGACAACTTCATGGGAGTTGAATTAATAAAAGAATAGTAGAGTAGAAGATACCTCCCGACCATGGTAGCCCTTTCTAAACTGCCCAAGGCAGTGTTCTGTTTGATCAACCTATCTGCCATCTCCATCCTCTCTCTTCCCGTCACCACCTTTGGTTTCGCCCCACCATCCGTTTTACAAAGCCAGCGATTGGGATCTCATTTATTGAGCAAACGCGATAGCAATGATGTTAACGATGAGCAAACAATGGACCGACGTTCCTTCGGTACATCCGCACTCAAGACCATGGGAGGGATTGCGCTTTCGTCTCTATTGCTTGATTCTCCTATTTCAAGCAAACCTGCCTTTGCAGCTGAGGGCGAAAAAAAGAAACGTATCTTAGTTACCGGTAGTAATTCTGGTATTGGGATGGATGCTGCCATGAGAATGGCAATGCAGGGCCATGAAGTCGTTCTTGCTTGTGTGAGTTTTGCCAATTTTATTGTGATGTTCTGTTTTTTCCATTCTTTGTCATTTTTAATTTATTTGCACTCATTATATTATTTTCATATATTTTCATTCTTCCAATCCTCAAATTATTTACTTCGATCTCATTTTCTCGTGGTGTAATAAAACATGAACGCGCCCTTCATTATTTTATTCAGCGCACGCTCGAAAAAGCCACTAACGCTGCAGACAAAATCAAAACCGAAATCGCCAACAACACGGAAGATGCCGTCGAAGCTATTGCCTTGCTCAAGTCACTCAAAATCATCCCATTTGAATGCAATCTCGCTGATACCAACAGTATTGATAGTTTCGTCTCCTCATGGAAACAATCCAACGATGGTCAATGCTTCGATGCTGTGTGTTACAATGCAGGCGTTGCTAGGAATACTGAAGCGAAAGAAGTCTTACGTACCGCGCAGGGGTTTGAATTAACTGTTGGCACGAATCACATGGGTCATTTTTATTTGAATCATTTGTTACTCCCTTTGATCAATAAAGACAGTGGGAGGATTGTGGTTACGGCATCTGGAGTACATGATCCTGAGAGCCCAGGGGGTGCACAGGGCGAAAAGGCCACGTTGGGGGATTTAGCAGGACTTGAAAAGGCCGTGGCAGGTTCCAAAAAGTTTGACATGGTCGATGGTGAAGTATTCAACGCTGATAAGGCATACAAGGACAGCAAATTGTGCAATGTGCTCTTCACCAGAGAGTTGCAACGACGATTGAATGAGTCTGGATCATCTATCAAAGTAAACGCCTTCAATCCTGGACTAATTGTCGGAACAGGATTATTCCGTGATCAAAATCAGGTATTTACGAAAGTATTTGATATTGCTGCCACCAATTTATTGAAAGTGGGAGAAAATACTCATTGGGGAGGTGGTGCTTTGGAATACATGACATTGAGCTCAAAGGTTGGGGAACAGGGTGGGTTGTACTATACTTCTCCCCCAGGGTCGAGTAAATTTGGTGATGCAGCATTTGGGAAGGAGTTTCATGCTTCGCAGGTTAGTAAGGAGGCGAGGGATGACGAAAAGGGAAAAAGGTTGTGGGAGTTGACTGAGAAACTTGTAGGGATATAAGGGTTTGCTGACACCGTTCACGATGATTTGTTTGGAAAAGCAAGAATTCATGTTGAATGACTTGTCACAAAGTAAAATGCCAAATATCGTTCATCAGTAAAAATGTGGCAGATAAACTTTGTTGCTTTCAAGATTACATTAGAAACATAACTTTATTATCTTCAGTTCTGAAACAATCGTAATTGACTGAGTCCATTTTCACTGGTAATATTATTCTCTTGGTGCTCTAGATAATGTGGCACAGTATTATGTGAGCAAGCCATTCTTTGGATACAATAGTCTGTCTTTTTAAACATATCTACCATTTGACACTGATGGGGACGAATGATTGTATTCCAACCAATTCACGGCGGATCACTAAACATAAAGATTTCGGATTTGAATTTATCCGTCATATTTATCTCATTTGGAGCTCGCACC
>JALLAR010002263.1:1979-16117 GCA_036939335.1 Conticribra guillardii
GGCGGAGGCGGTGTCAGTCGGGAGGAATCCTTTGAAAAATCGCTGGCGACCAAGGAATGGGAATTGTTTCTTCACAAGCAAGCGGCGGGAACAACGAGCAGCAGCCGCTCGCTTGGGGGGGAAGGTGGCAAATCTGGAAAAATGAGAATTTCATTGAGAATGACACCGGTTCCGAAAGAGGTGAGACAGGTATTTGCGTGTGTGAGGGGGAGTGATCCACTTCCGAGGGAGTTGGTGGTGGGTAGTGTTGTGAGGCAGTTGATGGAGGATGCTATCGATATCGGGGACGAAGGGGCGATGGAAGAATTGGACAATGAGGAGGAAGACGGGGGTGGGATTTGCGTTGCCATTCTATCCGATCCAGACGCTGTAAAGAGCAATAATGAGGATTTGAAATCATCCATTCTATGCAATGGTGGGGGCATTGGCAAAACTACCATTGCCGCATTGGTTTGTGTCCGAGGGGATGTCCGAACACGCTATGAACATGGTATAGCATGGCTCAATATCGAGAAACGCACCAACGGCTTGGACTTTGAAATGTATTGCAAGGCATTATCGGATATATGCCTACAGATTGGACTTCTCCCCCAGCAATTGCAACTAAGCCCATTTGTTAGAAGTCCCTGCGAAGATGAGGCAGTTGCCAATGTTCGAATGAAGGTGCACATGAAGGAAGCGCGGACAAATATGGGAAAGCTGTTAACGTCAGTTCAAAAGAAACGTTCGAAGAAGAAGCATGTTTCGAGTGTTTTGATCGTTTTGGATGATGTCGTAGACGAGTCTGATGTTGAATGGTTCCGATTCCGTTGTGGGGTGAATGACGAACAAATTAATGATGTGTTGGTTACTTCCAACCTTGCAAAAGTTGAAGGTTGCAGGACAATCATCGTGCCACCATTGAACCAGAAGGAAGGAATTCGACTTTTGCTGACAGAGTCTGATTTGTCAAATCATGCATTGGGAAGGAATTCTATTACTTCGGAACTTGTTAAAAAGTGTTTATTCCACCCTCTCATTATCAAGTTTGTAGGAAGGTGGACAAACCTTAAACGTGTTACAGCTGGTGGTCAGAAGGGTGTGGAAGAGATTTTTAAAGAAATCAATGATTCCTTGGATGATATTGACGGGAGTGCGAGCTTTGTTGATGTCTTGTTTACAGTGTTGGGCCGAGCCTCATCTCCTCAAGTGAAGGGGAAGCGCACCAAAATTATAAAGCTCTGTCTTGCGGCATTCTTAAGCATACTTTATGAAGAAGGATCCACTTCGCCCGTCCCGCAAGAAATAGCAGACGAATTATTCATGAAAGTGGCAGACAATGACAAAGATATTCTGTTGCAAGAAGATCCGTTGTTCCAAAGCCATGGTCGTCATGCTACAAAACTCGTGCCTGAGATTCTCGGTGCTCTTAGTGTGTTCAATATTACAAAACATAGCTCTTTGGCGGATGGCTCCCAAAAGGCCCAAAGCTCTATTCAAATTGATCATGATCTTGTTCGTTTATTTGGTCAACAATTGATCGCTGGTGATGAAAGCTTGAAACGATTGGTTGAAAACGCAGAAATTCGTTGGAATGCAGCATATGTGAAGTCTTACTATGAGAGCAAGGGCAAGTACTTGTGGGATGACTTTCAACCAAACCGGGCAAATAAGTATGCATTGCAGAAAATGCCAGCACACATGATCCGCGCTGAAATGTTGGACGATGCAGAGGGGCTGATACGCAATGAGAGTTACATCAGAGGACGGTTTTGGTTACTCGGATGGACTGAAGGCACGAGGGCACATGTCAAAGATGCAGAATCTCTATGGGCAATGTCAACCAATGACCAAGATTGCTCAGCAACATTATTGTCCGCATTTGAACAACTTGAAAATATGCTAAAGGAGGAAGTTGCTAGAGAAAACATCGGGCCTAACGGTCGTTGTACAACTCTCGAGGCAGGCCGATGTCTCCACGAAATAAGCTTATCTCTTGCTAAAATTGGTCTCTGGGATCATGCGTCACGTTTTTGTGATTCGTGTCTTGATCTTGTTTCAGACAGTATGGGCCCTGCAGAACTTGTCGCCGCTCTGCTCTACAACAGCAGTGTGATGCATGTGGAGGCAAACCAGTTCGACCTCGCGGAAAAGAAGGTTGCGGAATGTTTGAGAATTAGAGCAAATACATCAGGGACTGACAGCATTCTATACGTCAGAGCACTTTGTCAGATGGGTGATATTTTATCCTACATGAGTGACTACCCTGCAGCGGAAGCATGCTTTACCAAAATTATTGCGACGTTGAAGCAAAAGCCAGGACGCTACCGTCTTGATTTAGGAACCGCTCTCTATAAGGTGGGACGAAACCAACATAAAAGGGGAGAACCTCTTGACGAGGTCTTGGAGTGTTATGAGCAGGCACTCGAGTTTGAAAAACTGGAGCTTGGTTCATGCCATATTTTCATAGCCAATATCATTTTGCACATTGCTGATGTATTATTGCAGAAGGGTGACACCCATCAAGCTGAGCATACATACAAACAGGCGCTAGACATCTTGAATGAAATAGGTACCTCTTCATTTGATGTGAGATACAAGATTTTCGTTGTTGAAGGAATACTGCTTAGTATGAGAGACCAATCTGATCAGTGCATTAAGAAATACCAAGAGGCATTGAAAATACTCCAGAAACATGCACCTGGCAAGAAATCCAAACTTGCGCAGATTACTAGCATGATTGGCTTAGAATATGAAAAGAAATCTGATCATGTTACTTCTGAGAAGTTCTATGATGAAAGTCTGAGCACAACAAAGTTGCTTGGATCTGCTCATCTTGATGTTGCGAAGGTACTTGTCGATCTTTCTCGAGTAAAGAGCGCTTTGGGGGAGGTGAGTTTGATTGTGTTAACAATATCATTTTTGTTTTTTTCTGTTATCTCATGTTTTTCATATCATGACAATATCATTACATAGCATGGCAACGCGATTGAATGCTTGGAGAAGGCTATGGACATCCAAAAGTCAAAGCTGGGAGACTGCAACGAAGTTGCAAGCACCCTTTGTCTCATTGGTTCTTGTTTGAAGAGAAGTGGCGATTATAGTGATGCAGAGTCCGCGTATAATGAGGCATTGCAAATGTTGGAATCAATCAATGGTGATAAACACATATCGCTAGTTGATGCCCTAATGGGCATGGCAGAGCTCAAAAATTGCACCGAAGAGTATGATGAAGCAACTGAATATCATGTGGAATGCCTAGAAATTCAAAAATCTGCATTCGGAAAGATTCATGATAGCATCGCCGACACAGTTTATGCAATGGGGCTCTCAAAACACAATCAAGGAAACTATTCAAGAGCATTGGTTTTCTTCACGAAGTCTATTGAGATTAGAACACAACTTCATGGTGAGAATCACCCATCAATAGGGGACGCACACAACTTGATGGGTTTTGTTGAGGCCAAAAATGGCGACCTCGATGCCGCACTCTGTAGACTTGAGGATGCATTGAGGGTGAGAAAGATGTTGGGCAATCGTTTAAAAGAAGCAGAAACGCTTCTTAACATTGGGCATGTGCACAGGGAGAAGAATCAGTTTGAGCTTGCACTCGAACACTATGATGATTGCTTGAGTATCAGGATTGCGGAGCTCGGTAAAGGGGATGTGACTGTTTCTGATGCATTGATGGCCATTGGTAATGTGAAGAGTGATATGGCACAGCATGATGGTGCCGTCTCGAGTTACAAAGAAGGTAAGACAAATTTGATTTGTTGATGTTTTACGAACTTGGAGCATCTCTCACTCATAAATACTGAACCCCTCCAAATTTACAGCATTGCAAATATTGACATCCATCTATGGTGAGAACCATGATAGCGTCGCCTATGTGCTTCAGAAGATTGGTATGATCCTGTTCCGTGCTGGTAATCTTCAAAAGGCGCTGAATTATCTCGAGAAAGCGGTTGATACGTTCCGTCGGCTAGGCGAAGATTATTCGCATCAATTGGCAACACCTCTTTTCATTGCTGGGAATATACATCATATTCTTCAGCAAACTGAAGAAGCCCATCTCATGTGGGAAGATACCTTTGAAACAATGATAAATGCCGGTGGAGGTGGCAACCAGGAAATGATGAATACTTTAAGTAATCTGATTGATGTTTGATGCATGTTATCGACTTAAAGTATTGTCTGTTGATGACTGTCGAAAGTATTTGATCTAATGTGATAATTGTTTTTGAATTTGCCATAACATTAAATTTTAGTGAGTTTTGTTCAAAAACCCTGAAGTGTCTTTTGATTAAATAGCATCATAGAATGCCATCATAAACAGCATTGAAGATACCATTGAAACAATGATAACTGCTGGTGGAGGTGGTAACCAGAAAATGATGAATACATTGAGTAATCTGATTGATGTTTGAAAGTATTTGATCTTTGTGTGATTCATTACATTGTTGTAAATGTCTACTATGTGCATAAATGTGATAGTTGTATTTGAATTTACCATAAAAATTGTTGACACGACGTGGGACGTGGGCACCTCACACAATGATATTCCAAGAAAAAGCCCAAAACAACACGAACACAAACATCTTGCCCAAAAAAGTGTGCACCAAACCACATCATTTTTTCTAACAAAATGGTAAAGTAGTGTTAATGCCACCATTTCAACCACATATAATGCATTTTGCGTTGAATTTTACTTCAAAACTGTTGTCAGTTTTCCCGAGTATGTTCCATCCTCTCCTCAACTGCCGATCCAAGTACGCCCCATCTGCCTCATCTGATTGCATTGATTGGGCATGTAACTGAATCATTGATTAGTTCAGTTGTTAGATTTGCAGTCGTTGGGCTTAAACCCCATCAGCACTTATTCATTGGCCATGATTGCACATTGTTTCACAGTCTTCCTGGAAATAATGGCCCTTTGGTTCATCAGCATATATATCATCTGGGTACTAGGAATCATCAGCATCGTCAAATACACAGCATCCTTCCATTTTGACAGGAACTGCGATCTAAACGTGAACAGGACCCTTGTGTGATGAGCTGACACTGAGTCTCCTGATGTGTGCACCAGATGAAGCTTGCGCGGGAATGGCTGTGGTGGCCAGCTGAAAAAGTAGGGAGTATGGGGCAATGGTAGATAGAATCAGTGTCTGATAGTAATTTGAATGAAAGATAAATGTTGCTTTTATAATTGTTTTGAGTTTATAAAAATATTTGTGTAAAAGCAGGTACCTGTTTTTGACTTTTGAGTGTTTTTATTTTATGAATGTTGCATTAGATTTGCTCGAACAAAAAATGTGACAAATTGTGAGCTATGACTATAGCGAGACAAAAATGGCCTGTGGTAGCCAAATCAATCACAGGCAAAATGCAATTCATCAATTATACAAGCTAACTTCATTGGGCAGCTGCTGTAGACCAACGGTGCTGCAAAATGTTTTGGGATTGGAGAGGCTGTGATCATGGATCATTGGGTGATCCCAAATTTCCGTTATTCAAAAATCTTTGACAATGTAATTCATTCATTATTAATGAAACACAGGTCTTCAGAACCGGGATAGGCTGTGATAAAATGATTGGAATTGGAACAAATTGGTTTTTGCCACAGAAAAGCCTTGTATATGATGCACAAGTTAGCAGAAGACATCCATTCAAGAACACTTTGTTCTCGCAGTACCATATTTTATTATTACTTTGTACATAAATAATGATAATTCCCTTCTGCACAGCACAAGGCACAAGTGCGAGATTTAATTTAGTACCACAGATACTATAAACCTGAAAGAATGCATCGGACTCACATAGCAGCCACCCATATTAATAGGCCCTTTGGTGGATGACTTATGTTTTTGGCATATTATTATTACAATGCAAATGCATCAACTTTGATTCATGACAGCCTTGTCCAGCCTCTCTTATTCTGAATATTTGTGTTTTATTACTCAATAACAGTTGCAATACCACTGTCAGAGACTTGCAATGCCGTTCTCAAGTAAAAGTCCAAAAATAGGTATGATTTTCGATTTCAGGTTATCACAGCCTTTGGACACAATGACAATATACTGTGGGATAGATGATGTGTGTTTTGCCTGGAATAGACGCGACACATCACAGTGTTGACATCACACAATGAGGAAATATGAAGATTCAATGAATGTTTTGATGAGCAATCCAGTTTTTTTCAATGTCCTCATCATATCATAAAACAAAATAATCAAACTCAAGATTTGCTTTTACAAAAATCACAATAGAACACAGAGGCCCTAAAAGCAAAAATATCTACACAAGTGCTATCAAACAATGATCCTTTCTGCCATCACCCAATACTCTATGCTTTTGCAGTTGGCCACAACTGCCATTCACATGCCAGCTGCATCTGGCACACGTATCAAAAAAATTAGTGTTTAATCAAACGAGGACGATGCAATTAACATTTGGATGTTAATTCCTGTCAAAACAGATGGTTGTTGTGTATACGATTAGCATTTGGATGGCAGTTCCTGTCAAAACAGATGGTTGTTGTGTATTTGATGCTGCCACTGAGTCCTGCCTGGATGATTTATATGCTGATCAACCAATGTGTCATTTTTTCAGAGGAAAGTGCGAAAACACATGTAGTGGACAATGGATGAGTGCAAACTAAACCACTTCTAGTCCAACAACTGCCCCAACCAGGGACTCTCAGATCACATCACCAACATGGCAACCAACTATACTTCCCAATACCAATTACTCTCCCACTCATTGTCCTACTTCCATTTATACACCAAATCATACCACCAATCCTACAGCAAACTCCTACTTTAAACCCTACACCCAATCCTACTTCGAGTCCTAGATTGAAACCTTCGTTCAAGCCTACATCAAGACCTACACCGAGTCCTACATAGAGTCCTACTTCAAATCCAACATCTAAACCTACGTTCAATCCAACATTTTAACCTACCTCAAAGCCAATGAAGTCAAAGGCCCACAAGAACTACTACGCTTGAGCATGCACTCCATTTTGGTGCAATTTTGTTAAGGGCAAGCTGTTTCAAGTCAAAGGTAGTCAGCTCAATTTTGCTTAGAATTGTACAAGAAACGAGATAAAAACTATTGTTAACTTCAATTGCAAAACTCTCTTGACATGAAATGAGAGCATTATACAACTTTCAAGGCACATTACGGTTTTGCCTTCCTGCAGGATTTTGCTTCTTAGGACCTAGTTTGTTAATTAAATATCTCTATTTTCTATTTTCTCGTATTCAATCTCAATTTTCTTCAAATAGAAAAAGCAAGACAGGCTTTTATTTAAACACTGAAACATGTAATAAAAGTCATAAACTCAAGATTTCGTTTGAATTTTTATTTTTTGCATGCGCATATTTAACAAGTATTTTTCTTTTTCAAGAAATTCACAACAAGCTGTTCTCCTTGAAAATGATGTCGATGATGAAATGTTGATTCACAATCATAATTAACATATTGCATAGAAAGGATAAAATATGAAATGATCATTGTGCTTAAAGCAGAGGCTAAAGCATTACATATATTTAGTAGTATAACATTTTAACCATTTAAGTAAATTGTAATTTTAGTGAGTTTTGCTTAAAAACCAAAAAGTGTATTTCGATTAAAAAAACATTATAGTAGGTTGTCATACAACAACAAAATTATCAATTCAACACCCGGAATTTCTCATCCCAATATTTTTTTCACCTGCTCTGGTGTCAAATCCAGTCGTAACGGCACTGCAATCAATGGCGAAGTTCCCGCCCGTGGTTTTTTGTCTGTTTCAAACAGTTGCATCAAGGCATAATCAAGTTGATTATACTTTACGAGAATTTCAACCTGAAAAATAAAGAATAAGCAGTGTCGTGGCGAATAAAATAAATATACATACGTCAAGAAAGGGAAAGGGATCAATAAACTTATAACATGTATAGTGTGCACACACTACTTACCACAGCTTGCAAGTGACAAAGGTAATCAAGTTCAGTTTCATGGCGAAATCTCTTTCCCCCAAGACGGAAAGGCATTATATTCTAGAATAAAAAAAGACGAGTGCACAAAGAAAAACAAAATTGAGAATTTTGTCAATAATAAAATAAACACAAATACACCCCATGTTGGAAAAACCAAACAAGACACTCACCAAATAAACGCTTTGAAATCCATACGAATCCACCCTCTGAAATTCAACATCAAAACACTCTCCATATTTGGTGTAAATGATGTCTCTCAAATCATACCCACTAAATTCCTCCTCATCTTCTTCTTCTCCTCCTTCTCCATCCACATTTTCATCCGTGCTACTTTCGTTTTGAACTATTGAATCCGTCCCCAACTCTTGCGATTGTTGTTGTTGTTGTCTTTTATTCAACTCTTGTTGAAAGGAGGATAAACTCATTGTATCTGTAGTATCTTCTAGCACAACATCGTCACTGATAATTTTGGAATTCTCATTCATGGTGCTTTCATTGAAATTAGTGTTGACTCCTCCCCCCTTGGTTTCGTCGCTAAGGTTGTTGTTGTCATCGTCGCTTTTGCCAAAGATGTTTCCAAAAAAATCATCCAATGGTGACGAATAGAGCGTCGATAAAAACACTCGCCCATGGCTATGATCGTGATCGAATGGAGCGTGCAGAGGATGTATTTTTCTGCTGGTGTGGCGTGTGAAAATGGATGGTCTAGAGGAAGAAGGCGCGGTAGTAGCAGTACCGGCGGTTATCCATGCCAATGGAATGGGGGGGACGAGGACACCGCTGCTCGTTGTGGAGAGCGAGGGATTGGTGGATAGGAATGATGACGGGCCGAACATTATTTTTGCTTAGATTATTGTATGGTAGATACAGGTAGATGCTCTAGATTCTGTGTTGCAAATAATAGCAATGAACTCTATCGGTTGCGCGATGATGATGGTGGTGAATGTGTGCGGATGCAATGTGTCACTCGCTCTATCCTCTCTCTACCTCTCTCTAAAGAGAGGGGGGAAGTTAGTATTCGTTGTGCTTCGTACTACTCTGGGACGGATCTGCTGACCTTTGCGCCATTGTGTCGCGTCGTGGCTCTCAAAAAAAACAACGCAACTGACATACAGGCAACCCAGAATCTTTCAAAGATCCAAGATATCTATCATCTAAGTAGGAATTCATAATAAACAATCGTAGATACGTCAGATGTCAGATTTTTGGCTTCTAGAGATTTTTTCTTTTATGACAACATGATGGATGTTCTCGCGCGGATGTTCTGAAGTGTTCTGAAGAATAATTATTTTGTTGGCAACTAAGTAATAACTGCCGACTGCCGATGACGCCGCCCGAATTTCAATTCTGCATATCGATATTGCACAGCATAAGAATAACAGCTCATACAACCTTTATGCTATCTACTATGCATGGACGCTGTTGAATGGTTCCATGGTTCCATATTATTATTTTTGAATAGCAACAGTACCATACATACTATTATTTCTAATCCCGATGCATAATTTGAAAATCGCGTATCTCAAAACCGAGCGAGGTCTTCCATCTAATTCAATACAATAGTACAATACCAAATAATTCCAAATAATTCCAAATAATCAGCAGACAACCATGGCCGCCACCAACATTGAAAGTTCGAAGGACGTCCCACCTGCCACCGTCAACAAAGACGTCGACGAAGAAACAACCATGCCAGAACACCATCCCCTCATAATTGTCGGCGGAGGAATTGGCGGCCTCGTCCTCGCACTCTGCCTCAACCAAGAATACAATCACACCAAAAAGAACAGTAGTAGTACTAGCAGTGCTACCGCTACCACTCCCAACGACGACTACCTGCCCATACACGTCTATGAATCCACCGCCGAATATCGATCCGATGCCGGAGGGGCCATTGGACTGTACGCCAATGGTCTTCGCGTATTGCGCAATTTATCCAACGCTAACGAGTCGCCCACTCCCAACCTTTTGGCAAATGTCCGTGAGGCGGGATGCGATTATCTCTTTCGGCGATGGATGCGTCACGATGGGACCGAGGTGGCGGTGGCGCGGGAGGATGAATTGTTGCCCGATGTGCATGTTCATTCTGTTGGCGCCGCTAGTACTGCTCCCAGTGCTAGTGCGAGTGGTACTACTACCACCGTGGCTAGTGCTACGGAGGCTTCTTCTTCTTCTTTTTCTTTGGGGACAAGTGTCAGAGACCTTTCTCGGAGATTTAGCGGACTGTTGTTGAAACAACCATCGACGAGTGCTGCTGTCGATTCTACTGCTACTGCTGCTGGGAATAGTGTCGCTTCGGTGACTGATACTACCGAATCAACAGCAACAGCAACAGCAACAGCAACAGCAACTACTACAACAGCAACTACGGAACAACCACCACCATTGGCTGTTTCGGGTAGCAGTTTGCCAGATCCGGAAGGGAAACGTGCCATGCTACGTCCGCGAGGAGGTTCTTTGAGAGGATCTTTGGGTGTCAGTGCAAGAAGAATTACTGGAATGTTGGTCGATCTTAATAACGGGAATAATGCGGACACTACTACTATTGCAACAAGTACTGCTACTGCTGCTGCTGCTGCTGCTACTACTACTACGAATACTAATGAACCAAAGACAATCATCGAAACAGAATTGTTGAGCTTGGGAATCCGTCGTTGGAAATACCAACAAGTGCTATACGAGGCGTGTATGGAAGCCAGAATTCATATCCATTTTGGAAAACGATTGCAAAATGTAACTTCCATTCCATCAAGTGATCAAGATGGTGGTTCCGATAATAACGAGGCACCATTGACATGTTTGCATTTCAAAGATGGGTCCAAGGTGACCGCCTCGCTCGTTATTGGGGCGGATGGTATCAATTCCAAAGTTCGCAACTATGTCACCAATCCCATGCCCAATGCTACTGCTAATCATTCGGGGAAAGGAGAAGGAGAAGAAGAAAAGGAATTTATCCCAGAGTATACCGGAGTGACTTGTTTAATGGGAAGTGCCAACGTGCCCCGTATTCGTGGAATTTGTTTCCCCGCCAGTGCCACTACCAAATGCCATGCCTGCTATTATCCTACCAGAGTGCCCAAAGACGTTAGTAATAGCAGCAGTAGTACCAGTACTACCAGTACCAGTAGCAGCACCTCTCCTGCAAATGTGGACGATGCATCCAATTATGAACAAGTCTTTCAAATCTACTTTCCCAGCCCCGTGGAACGCCCAGATACATGGAGGACATTGACCCCCGAGGAAGCCAAGGAGGAATGCCGCGAATTGGCAAAGAAATTGCGGGAGGATGGATGGGATGAACAATTCTTGGCACCCTTGGAGAGCGATACTTTGACGGGCGTTTTGAGGGTTGGATTGAGGAGTAGGGAGGCTTTGGATGTTTGGCATGTTGGAGGAAATACCAATGCTGGTGGTGATGGTGGAGAAAAAAAAGGCGATGATGATGATGATGATGTTGCAAATCCACGTGATGTTTTAGGGCGTGCCGTGTTATTGGGTGATGCTGCTCATCCACCCGTCCCATACATTGGGCAAGGAGCCATGATGGCAATGGAAGATGCAGGTACATTGGCTCTCCTTTTGGGGCATTTCTGTCCCATGATGTCATCCGGTGAGGGAGGTCATGATGATGCCACTCCCCGAATTCCAGACTTTTCGCAATTCAAAACAGCCATGCAAGTGTACGAATCTCTTCGGGTATTGCGCACCAAGACAATTTTGGGCTCATCGGTGCAATTGGGTAAGACTCAACAGAAACGTGCTGAGTCAAAGCTGTACAATGCTTGGAGAGAATGGTCTATCAAGGCGCAGGTTTGGGCGTATGGGACGTTGCCCGTTATGAGACCAGGGGCGGCATTTGATTATAAGGCAAAGGTGGAAGAAGCGTTGGCGAAGGAGAAAGAAGGAAAGGATGCTGTTTGATTAATACACTATTCATTTGTTAATGTGAGTATATCATACTGAAGTAGAAGAGGGGTGAATGTTTTTTGTGTTGAAGAATATTTTTTAGACAATTCAATATTGTACAGTCAGTTATTATACAATCAGTTATTATGATGTTATTATGCCCCGAATCATAAACCATACATCTTCATAGAATCACATCAAGGTTGTTACTGTCATGCTTAGGGCGGTTTCCAACAGAAACTACTCATGATTTCATATTCTTCAGTCCTATTATTTGCTTTTGTTTCCAGGCATGTGTTGCATTGTTTGAACAGATGAAACTACAAATTGAATATAATCAATCCGCGTGCTCTTTCTTACTATAACCGGTTACATGTCACTATCACATGTTTCCATCGCATACGAAATTAAAGCAGCCTCTGCCAATAGCTGCTCTCGAACAGTGTCGTCTATATTTTCCCCAAGGCCTTCATCATTGTCTGTGTACACAATACTGCGACTCGCATCTGACGGAAGTGAGGCTAAATAGATTACATATAATGCCTCTGCGGGACTGATTTCAAGCACACGACGACTTGAATTGAGAGTGGAACTGGTACAACACTCGCCTCCAGGCCTAAGGCCCCTTGAAGTTTCAAAAAGAGTTGGTGGGAGTTTCTGACTCACTTGATCTGCTTTTATCAAACTTTTTATCAAACTTCGGATGGACGTTACCATTTGAATTTCTGCTAAGTCCACTGGTTGTAGCTGTGGTGAAACTAGCTCCCACACAAGTGTATTGTTCGTATAATTCTTAGTCCAATAGGACACAACATCCTCCAACCCTATCCCTTTCGCCAACACATTAACATGTTGTTTGTATTCCCTTCTCAAAAAATCCTTGGACTTGGTAGATCTAAAAAGAACTGATAACGGCAAATGTGAAAAGTTCTCTTCCCCGGTCCCATTGCTTGCATCGCCCAGGCCGTTGTAGGATAGAACGACATATCCGCGGGATTTGCCAGAATCTGGATCCAACGGTAGCAACGCTTCGAACATTAACTCGAGTGGAATCCAATGCGGACCATATTTAAACCGTGCTGTGTCAAGCAGGAGAACGTAGTCTGAAGCTTCGTCGTAGGCACCGATGGGAGAGAAGTGACCAGCCCCCGTTTGACCAACTACTTTGCGCGTATATGAAACAACAAGATATGACGTTGGTTGCGTTTGTGTAGAGGATGGTGTGGTGCATATGCTCTTCACAACACTTCGGAATTCGTCTACCGTCGAGTTTGAACCATACACTGCGTTAACATCAAGTCCTTGGCATCTGGCAAGACACGAAAATGTTTTGAAAGTTATGCCAGTTTGTTTTGCCTGCATGGATGAAAAAGTTGATTTATTGATGGCAGTTCAGATAAGTCTTTTTCCTCTTGAAACATTGCATACAACCAGGGTGCAATTTCGCGAATGGATTTTTACTTGCCTTTTCAAGGTCTAAACAACAATTGAGCATACTTTCGTCATACCACCGCCAAGGACCTTTCCACGAAACTCTAGGATCCACAGCGAGAGCTATACAATAACAAATAGAAAACATAGAATAGGATCAATATCAAAATGGCAGCGTGAAATAAAATAGAATAATGAACCAGTTAGAGAAAGAGAAAACGAATACACACCATTTAGAATAATCACCAATGTTGTCAATCCACAGTATGCTGGCTCAGATTGGGTTTGTCTACGCAAATTCAGGGGAAAAATATCTGTAAGTCAGAGAAAATTATTAATTCATGATCCAAGCCTAATCATCGTCAAAGAATAAATCCGGTATGATTCCTCTCACAAAGGACGCAAGGACAGCACGTAACATGAGTATTATACTCACAACTGTTCAATAAGTGCGAAAAATGAAAAAGTGCCCCCCTTTGCAACTGCCGATTGAAAGATGTCGCGTCCTTTCGGAGAGGAAAAGGATATCAATGTAGGCGGCAACTCTCTGCGGTAGAATGTTCTTGAAAACATATTTTGAGGGGGAGACTGTTTCCCTCGGCGTTGGATTTGATCTGATTTGATAGTGTTCATGATGAGAAAAAAAATACGTCGCTGCAGATCGGCTTCCTGATTTGGCCTCTCATAGGTTACTAATATATATGTATAACTACCGTTACCTTTATTGCTTGGAAGGACCTTGATGGGCAAATAAAGGCCAGGAAGACACTGGACGGGCGGTGTACGTAGGCTGTATACAGAATGGTACACCTATGTACCTATTTTCAGCGAAAATATTTT
>JALLAR010002265.1:0-19732 GCA_036939335.1 Conticribra guillardii
GGGGCTGCCTGTGTTAGCACGGTGGTGCTTATTGGTTTGATTTTTAACAATTACTATAAACTGTTGAACACGCCGGTAATACCATGATGGTCATGTAACTATTGTTTATAGTAATTATGGCTATGGTTTACGCTGCTGGTGCTGCAGCGGCTCCACGTTGCATGTGTACCAGCACTCTGGTAATGGGAATTCTTGGTAAAGGGGATTGTTTAATATAGCCATTAGGGAGGGTCCCAACAACCAACATAATTAATTCAATGAAATTATGTGGTTTGAGGATGCAAAATCCATCACAACCACATCAACCATTGTACTAAATCATGGTGGATTCATATGTTCAACTTTTTTAAAGGTGCTTCCTCTAGAAACTAATGAAATCACATTGAAATGTCTGACTTGATTTCAACTTCCTGGCAGCACATGAAGTTCATGTACCAGAACATGATTAAATCAATGGAATAATGTGTGTTTGAGGCTACAGTAGTACACATTTCAATCACATCAAACATTGTAATAGATCATGACAGAGTCATGCCTCACTTTATTTAGTGTGCTTTGTCTTGAAACTGAAATCACATTGGAATATCTGACTTGATTATTTGACGTGACACATGAGAACCTGTGATGTTGATTGTTTTGATCTTAAATCATAGTTCTTATATTCATATATTTTATCATAGTAATAGTAATAGTAAAGAAACAACATTATTCCATATCAGTACAATTCACTTTGGTTGAAAGTTTCTTGATAAATTCAGTCATGAGTCCAAATGTGGGACACAGAAACTGCCACTTTGAGGTGCAAAACCAGAAGGAAGGGATCATTTGTTTTGCTGAAAATGTTGCAACATCTTAGTCAGACTTATATCAGCAAGTTTTAACAATGAAAGATCCCAAAAAATCCATTGACAATTTTTCCATCTTTTCACCAGGACCCCCTATCATCAACTGAAAATTATACACATCAATTAATTATTTGTTGGATCAATATAATTTACAGAAAGATATCAATTATTACTACCACAATTAAGATTTGATGCAGAAAGAAATTCAGTAATTAGACCCAAGCACAGATGTTGTAAAACAGTTTACATAAAATCTCACATCGCTTCCATCTTTCATTGCTAAAACCAAACTTGAAGACATATTTTATTTTATTATTATCATCTTCATCATCAATTGCAACTGCAGCCTGCAACATTTATTCTTGATTACTTGTGTTTCTATTCATTTATTGCTTCCTTGCACACTGCTGTCATTGCAAAGAGATGTTTTGATTTTGATATACTCAATGGAATATCTTCTCTTCTACCCACGGGAATTGGAAATTTAGCATTTAAAACATGCCGATAATACAGAGACAGATCAAATTAAAGATAAACGGCAATCATTTCAAGGAAATATGTTGCACAGGCCACAACAACAGGCACAAGCACAGGTTGTATTATTTTTTGACTAAGATTTGGCAAAAATATCTCATAGTTATGATGTTCAGGCTGAAGAGATTTTTGAAACAAACCAATGTTGTGCTCTCTTTAGAGTAGTATTAATTGCTTATTACCAGGGGGCTGTCATAAGAAGAATTGTGGACCGCCCCTTAGACGGACTACGGGGTCTGTGATGGGGTCCGCTGGAAAAAAATGAACTTCAATGCATTTTTTTAAATACTAATTCTTACGCATGTAGAAGGTTCTTGATGACGGGTGATGACATCATTAGGCCCATCAGGAGGACGTTGACTCACTTTGACTGCAACCAGTGTCAAAAGTGTAGTAAGTAAAAAAATAATCATGGGGTCATCAAAAAAGTCATTTTGGGTGGGGTAAGGGGGTCTAGGGAGGTTTTTTGACATTGTACTTGATGGAGTTTGGGGTCTAGGTCTAGAAAGCCCATGAAAATTTCCTAAGGGGCGGTCTAAAACTCTTCTTTTGACAGCACCCTGCTTATTACTAGGTGATATTATTATATCACAACTACGATATAATGTTATGTTTATAAAAAAACATTCTCACACTTATCAAGCGTGACGGACATTTGAAAAGGAGTGCTCCATGTGAGGATCGAACTCACGACCTCAGGATTATGAGACCTGCGCTCTACCAACTGAGCTAACGGAGCATGTCAAACTGGAGTTTTTTTTGGATTTAAAATCTGTTGATTGCTGATCGTGAAAATTCAACTTAAATCTTTGACGCCAAGATTCTTTAGGCCAACGTACGTGTAAATTCAATATTATATACACAGTGTACTATGTATGATATACAGGAATACTTCTGATGTACTAAGAGTATGGGAATACCTTTTAGAGTACTTAATAAAGTGTAAACTGATAAACCTTCTACTTGTACTCGCACACAAAAAGGTACTCGTACAAATCATGTCACGTCTTGGTTATTGACGGCACTTTCTGGCACTTTCACTCGCTCAAGCGAAGCACTGCACGGCGGGCGTGGTGCGGTGGTTTTGTCTTTTGAAGTCACGGATCTTCGCTTTCTTTGGCGAGCGACGTCGATTGAGATTGAGAATCCAAGTCCACGACCATTCGTTCATGCTTGCACTCACGAAAGAGTTTTCGGCGACGTCAATGGATTGGCACTTCGTGTCAACATCTTCGCCCTCATCATCTATCTACTATCTACACTGTGTCTCGGTAGATACCAACCTTCTCTAGAGTAACTGTTCCTTCCTCACAAAGTTGCGGGATTCCGAAAGAAGAAGAAACAAATCATTGCATCTATTTCATCGCGTATTGCTCTTGGTGTTGCTCCTACCACCACCGCCGAAATTTCCTATCAAACTTGCATTGACTTCGCCCGCCAATCTTGCCACCAGTTAAGATCTACTTCTCATCGCATAATCTCAGCATTCAGCGATCATCCAAACAAACAAGCACATTTAAGCGACTGGTGTCATAAACAAAAACATTACATCCATTCAACACAAGCGGGGACAGATTCATAACAAAGCCTAATTAACATCATGATTGCCGACCGGGTTCATTCGAATGCAAGCAACCAATGGAACGACTTTGAAAATGTCGTCTGGGACTTTAACAAGTTCGTGGCAACCATCCCACGCGTTTCAACAAGCAAACTCGATTTACGATCCAGCAAACTCGATGAAGTCATCCGATCATTTGCATCCGTCATCCAAGGGGACAATATCGACACTGCCCAACTATTAAAAGCCTGTCGAGCCCATCTAGCACTCATGCAATCTGGCGGGGCCGCCCTCTGCATCGTCGCCAAGGATTTGGAATCAAATCTCCTCAAGGCCGAGGCGCTGTTCAAAAAAGAACCCATGCAATGCAAGCACCTTACTTCGTTGCTCGAGATGGAACGCAAGAGTGGACAGCACAATGGGAACGTCCTCCAAGATCCATCGGCGGCCATGGGACTGTTATGGATCCGACGTTCCCTCGCGTTTCAATCCGATTTGTACGCCTCTCTCACATCGGAGGGGTCGAATCCTCGGGATGCGGCCATGGATTCGTATTCTAAACATCTTTCCCCCTATCATGGGTGGATGTTACGGACTGTGTTTCCGGCGTCACTGACTCAGATGCCCGGACGTGAAACATTTATATCCAAGTTTGGAGAGATTGACATGGACGATTTGGATACTGAGTGCAAATCAAAAGTGGTGATGAAGTTAAGAGCACTGGTTGCGACGTGGGAGCCAATTCTCAGTATCTGGAAAGATGTGTTTGAGAGATTGGATTTGGAAGACACTCGAAGGGTATGAGATTGGGTACTAATGAACATTTATGAAGATAATATTGACACCGCTAGCTATGTATATATAAACAAATAAAATAACATTCGCATGAATAAAGTAAAGCATCAACATGATGCTTCTCTAGGCTCAACCCGAAGCAGGAATCCTGTTAGATGTTAATGCAAATGTTTTACATCCACAATGTATTCTGTGTTGACAGTGAATCTTTTATGCGGCTAAATTTGGACGTGGGTCCTATCAGCATAATATGGTGTGCCTTCAACGTCATGACTGGTCGGCAAATCTCAAATGGAAATTGAAATATGATTAACATGCTTTAGATCAGCACACACAGGAAATTTAATCTGTATTGTGTTATGATCATTATTGATGTCACGTGAGCTTTATTGTCAACATTACAAATGGCGTTGTGCATACTTTTAATCCCAATAGACTTTAGGTGGGCGTGAGAAAGGTCTGATAATGGTTGCTGATTTTTGTGAGTTGAAATGAGTCACAAACGAAATATTAACTTATATCTTCGGGAATATACGGGGAAGTACTGGTATGGTATTTATTGTCAAACTGAAAAGTGCCTTTATTCAAGAAACAAATAATTTTCACAACACACAAATTAAATTTTATGATGGCGGAAGGTTCTCATTTGGACTGCGCGAGTGACTTCATAGACAGATGATTCTGCATCATTGACACAAGGGATGGAGCTCCCTACAAATGATTGACAGATGGGAATACGTAATAAATGTAGCCATCACTTAAGTTTCTCAAGTGTTGCATGATTTATTCTTCAGACACACTTCTCTTAATATTATTTATGACAAATTACAGCCTATTTATTAAAATCACATACTTGTACATTGACATGCGCCAAGGTTGCTTCAAGCAATTCAATCCATCCTACACACGTCGAATGTCTTCCAAATCTAATCTCACAAACTCATCTCGCCAAAGATCAAGTATTGGCTCCCAAGTTGCAACAAGGGATCTCAACTTCTTCACTATTTCCCTCTCATATTCGGCTTCCAGCTCATCAAATTCCACTCCCCCAAACTTGGAAATGAACACTCCACGCTCAGGCATCTGTGACAAAGATAACGGAAACACTTTTTGCAACATCCATCCGTGATAAGGGGAAAGGTGTTCGGAATACGCATCCATAGCCGCATCACGGGGATGTTGCCCCTCCGGAGGTATAAGGGATGCATACAAATCTGACTGGAATGAAAGCGAACGGCGAATCCATAAGAGTCCCACTGCTGCCGATGGATCCTGTAACATATTCCCATCGTGCAATCCACTCTCACGTTCGGTTTCCAATAACGATGTTAGGTATTTTCCCTTTTTGGGTATCTTTTTGAACAGCGCCTCAGCCTTTTGGAGATTGGATTCCAAGTCTTTGGCCACAAGGCGTAATGCAGAACCACCGGATTTCATTAATATAAGATGGGCTCGACATGCTTTTAATAGTTGGGCGGTATCCACATCTTTTCCATTGAGGACTGATGAGAAAGATCGCAAGACGTCGTCTAACTTTTTCGAGCCAGAATTCTTTTTCTTGCTGGGGAATAATCGAACAACGCTCGATGAAAGTTTTCCCCACTCTCGGCTCACACTCGAACCAACTGCGCTCCATTGTTTGCCTGCATCGGTTTGTATCTTTTCTCCGATCACACTGATTACTTGTTGCAAATTTGCCAGCTTGAATAGAATAGGATTCGGGGTTCTGCGATGTTTTTCCATATGCCTTGTTGCCGATCGCGTAGCTGCAACAGCAGTGGAACCTCCTCTGAGAAAGGGCAATGCCATATGCGCTTCTGTGATGCTTTTACCGGCAATGAGGAGAAGAGTCAAAAGACCAATTTTTCTAACACTAATCCGCATGGTAGAGATGGCAAAGGAAGCAACTTGAATTTCGTTTGTGAATAATGCGGCCACTCGTTGGAGCTGTCTCTTCATGCTTCAAAGCGAATTACAAAGTGCTATGAATATGTGCTGGAAACCAATCTCTCTAGTAGAACTGAAATTTTATAAATAGTTGCATGCCACAACTGTCAATGCCGCAACAGATACCCGAACAAAGGAGTGCGAAAGCAATAGCCTGAAGATTTTGATGAGTTGAAGTGGAACACCACCTGATTTGCTTTATGCTTTCTATTCTTAGTACTATGTAGCAATCTAATCGAAATAATTGATCGAACAAGATTGCGTTTAGATTGGTGGCAGATTATTTGCTTTTGATGGGGATATTATGTACTACCATACTAATGAAAGAAAAATCGTCGTCATTCGATCATGTAGAACAATACTACGGAATTAGTACATTGGAAGCCATCAACCGACGGAACAAACAGGCCATCAAGCGCAAAAAATAGCATGATGTCCATCCGTCCGTCCGTCCACATAGTATCTTTTCTGCTCGGTTTTCTGAGCGCATCTGCCAGTCATATGACGTCATTTCATGACCTCTTGATATTGCCCGTCGATGCCCTTAGCTCTTTTTGCATCAACTTCTGACGTGAGAGAGAGAAGCGTCTCGTTTTTTGAGATACTACTCACCCTCTTCATCGCAAGACTTCCTATTCTTTACGATCCAAGGAGAAAACAAAATAATCAAAACAAAAGCACACATTGCACCATTTTGCGAGTGGATCCACCAGCTCTCTCTCTAGGTAAGTAGAGAGAGAGATGCACAGAACTCAACAGCACGCAGAGATTTAAAAGGAACACATCATATTTACCCGCAAAAGAACGGAGTACATTATGAAATAATAGGTATCTAGTTTTAGATATAATGAAACTCTTTAGAGAGATGTTCACATTATTTGTATCCGCTAGACCAGACAACTCCCATTGTGCCAATATTGACAAGAGATCATGGCTTACTCTTTGAGTTCACCAGAGTCAGCGATGGTAATCTTTGTCTTGGTTGTACCAGAGTTGGTTCCCTGAGCCTCGACACGCTTGACAACATCCTCTCCCTAATGAAGAAAAAAAAAGTTTTTAGCAATTGCCAATAAATAATTTCAAGCGGCATGATCACAAAAGAACGGCTATCTTGCAAAACTCACCTCAAGAACCTTTCCGAAAACAACATGCTTTCCATCGAGCCATGGGGTCTTGACAGTGGTGATGAAAAACTGAGATCCGTTCTGATAGATGGCAAAATGTAACACGATGATATCGTCGCAATTGATGGTAAGTAAAGATCAGAAATTATCATTAAGAACAACAAAAAAAGACAACACAGGTATTTAACTTACGGTGTTGGGACCGGCATTAGCCATGGAAAGGTAGAATGGACCCTCGTGCTGCAAAGAGATAAAAAATTGGAAACAAACTCATGAGATGAATTGATATGAAAACACCTATCACTGAAAAGAAATTGGATGCATTAATTCTTACCTTGAGGATGAAGTTTTCATCAGCAAACTATGTTGATGAAGATGAAATATTAGACAAGAATAGAGTGTTGTCAAAAATAATATTTCATGTGTTGTGTACAACATCATTGAACAATAAAACATCATACCTTCTCTCCGTAAATGCTCTCTCCTCCCCTGCCATTTCCGTCGGTGAAGTCTCCGGCTTGAAGCATGAAGTTGGGGACTGTTTTTACAAATAAAGAATCGAGAGTTTTTTCCCAAAAAAATTGAGTTCCGCCATGCATGAAAAATAATGAAATAATATCAAAAGACACACACAAATATGAAGTACTCACTGACACGGTGGAAACCAGATCCCTTGAAGTGGAGGGGCTTTCCCTTCTTGCCCATGCCCTTCTCTCCGGTGCACAGCGCACGGAAATTCTCTACCGTCTTGGGGACGGTATCTCCGAATAGACCAAGGACGATGCGTCCTCCCTCTCCGCCTTCAATTTCCTTTTATTGATTATTTTTGCGAGGTGTGTTTCATTACAATGGTAAAAGACAGATTTAAATCAGCACCATCATATCATGTTCCCATGATCAAGAGATAACAATAATGTAAGTCACCAGTGTCTGAAAACAAAGCAAAGAGCGAAACCCGAATGAAAAAATAGTACGATACTACTCACGATATCGAAGAAGACTTTGTTGGTCACTGCCGCGGGATCACTGAATGGGAGAGAGTAATTACAACAAGCAAGCGAGTGAGTTTAACATCCTTTCAAGAACGAGGTGCATGATGATAACACGGAAGCAGCCATATGATTATTTGTAGGAGCAGAGATAGAGCTTCACAAATAATGCGCAAACTCTCAAGAGAGACGCTCGCCGGTCGTCGCCCTGCCATCGTTGGCAGAACGATATCACGATTGCCATCTCAAAAGACTCACGCAGCGGAGCCATTGATGAGCACAAGGTAGACAAGGGAAAGGAGGGCGAAAACAGTCTTCATTTTGGTTGCTTTGCTTGTTGATCGGTAGTATCTTGCGATAGATTCAAATAATGCCATTGAGCAGACGATCGAGAAAAGATTTTGTGAGAAGGACTTCGAAAGATCGCAAGATTTGGGGTATTGTATCGTTGAAATCAACCCAAAATCAATACTGTATAAAATTTAATACGTTACATGTACAAAACGTAGAGATTGGTAGTTGTACTGTTTTGCCTACTAGTACTAGATTTGCGCTTCCAGGTGGAACTCTCGAGTGTTTATTTTTTGTTGTTTTTGTATGATGTGTGAACTGTTGCTCCCATCGATCTGATCATTTTAATTTTACTTTCAACAAGAGCTTTCAACGGCAATCTCGACCTGAAATTTCCATCATTGCATCCCATCTTGTCCCATCCAACCCGCTTTAAACCCCACACCAAAACCGACAATGGCAACCCCAATCGCCGCAAGCTCCGTCCTCACATCCTCCGCCATGAAATGGGCCGTCGGCGGATGGTCCTTCTTCATCCTCGAAAATTTGATCCTCTCCGAAAATCGAACCTATCTCATCTCTCAATTTGGCGATGATGGCTACCACATTGCCTACGGCACATTGTCAACAGCAGCCATGTCGAGTGTCTTTTATGGATATTTCAAAAAAGTGAAGAATGCATCACCAATGATATGGAGGCTAGGGGGGCCGGCGCCACTATCTGCAAAATTGGCCAGCTTTGTTTGCTTATCTGTTGGTCTGGGAATGGCTTCGCAAGTGCCACCCAAATTGCAAATTCCTGTTCATTACCAAGGTGATATTGCAAATTCTTCTGGGGATGAAAGCAGTATTAACAAAAACAACAATATTGGCCCCGTTGAAAATGCCACGTCATCAAATAACACAGAAGGAGGCTGGAAAGTACGCTGCCCTTTTGATTTCACTGACAATCATTCACAACAAGGGGAGGGAAACAACCAAGTTCATGGTTTAGAACGAATTTCACGGCATCCAGGTCTCTGGAGCTTTGGTCTCCTTGGCCTGGGTTCTGCCCTTCTCGTCCCTTCATTGCCACAACGTGCTTGGTTGGCAATGCCTGCCATGGTTGCAATTGTGGGTGGAGCTCATACCGACTCTCGCTTTCGACGTGGAATGGGTGGAGAGTTACCTGTGGAATATGACGAAGTCACGAGTAATGTGCCGTTTGTGGCAATGTTGACGGGGGCACAGGGGAATGTGTTAGAAGTGTGTAAAGAGTTCGCGGGAGAAGTGAAACTATTAAATGCAGCAATCGCTGTTGGGGCTGCCGGAGCTTATGTTTTGGGAAAGGGTAGGGGGGCAAAAATACCATTTAGATAAAAAAATGCAGAAATCTCTTTTCAATGGATTGCCTTGAATGAGTCCATTGAACTGAATTTTATTGGAGATGTGAATCCATTCCGTTATTCAAGCACGTGTGTCCACAGTTGACGTTTCGAAATTTTAACTGTCATGTTCGAGATTTGCAATATTGACAAAGATGAGGAGCAAAATATTTTTTGAAGCTGAAATGGTTTACATTCCCATAGAAGAGTGTGGCCGATGAGCAAGTCTGCTAATAGAAAAGATATTTTGATTCAATTAAAAATGAAGTTCACCGGAACAAACCGAAACTGATAAGTGGCGCAATTGGCTCAATAGTATCCTGGCGAAATTAAAAGTCAGCGATACGGTAATTTACAATACTTTTAGATAAAAAACAATGAAAACCACGAAAAACTCAGGCAGGTTTTTAATGTGCGTTATTTGTGCCAGAAGATTATTTAGTGTTGTGCCTTGAATTCTCTACGCGCCAAAGAATGTTTTGTCATTTGACCCAATGATGACAAGACGGGATACAACATATTACCAAATTTAATTCTTGGCAGCTTGTACAATCATTATGGGGGACTCAAATTATTAATAGCAGCCCGTTCCTATTATTAATTATCTACAAGTCTATTTGCCTACGCAAGGATTATTATGTTCAAATTTCACAAGACTGTATAATCATGTACAACATTTTNCACATTTCTCAAGACTATACACGGCGTGTATCCTCCAATCCAAGCCTTTCGAACTCTCCCTTCCATGTATCAAGTAGCGGGTCCCAAGTCGCCACCAGTGTCTTTAACTTCTTCACAATTTCTCGCTCGTATTCTTCTATCAATTCATCCTTCTTGATCCCTCCAACCGTGGCAATGAATGCTTCTCGCTCAGGCATTTGCGAAAGCGATGCCGGGAATACTTTTCTCAACGCCCATCCATGATATGGAAATAGATGTTTGGAATACGCATCCATGGCGGCATCTCGGGGATGCTGTTGCCCATGCGTAAGGGACCCATACAAATCAGATTGAAACGCGAGGGAGCGACGAATCCACAACAGTCCCATCGCGGCGGATGGATCTCGAAGGATGTTTCCATTGTGGATTCCACTCCCTTGTTCGGTTTCGAGGAGGGAAGTGAGACGTCTGCATTCTTTGGGTGACTTTTTGAATAGCGCCTCGGCCTTGTGGAGGTTGGATTCCAAATCTTTGGCAACAAGGCGTAATGCCGAACCGCCAGACTTCATAAAGGCAAGATGAGCTCGACAGGCTTTCAACAATTGAGCTGTATCGACGTCCCTTCCATTGTGGACTGTTGAAAAAGTTCTCAACACTTCGTCAAGCTTGCTCGATTTTGAATGCAATTTGTTGGAAGGCAATCGTGGAATGTGGGCGACAAACTTTCCCCACTCTCGACCGGCATTGGATCGAAGACCTTTCCATTGCTTTGTTGCATCTTTTTGAATTATCTCTCCTACTTTGTGGATGCCTTGTTGTAAATTTGCCAATCGATTGGGTATGGCATTTTTGCGATGGCGTCGTTGTTGCCTGTATTTAGTTCTTGTTCGAGTTGCCACGGCGGTGGAGGACCCACCTCTGAGAAATGGTAGAGGAATGTGTGCTTCTGTATCGGTGATGCATTCACCGATGAGAATAATGAGAGTTAGGAACCCAATGTTAATTAGGTTTCGACGCATATTGGATGGAAATTGTCGCCTTTTACAGCGCACTTTTATCGAATTAAAAATATGAGGGGCGCGGTGTCGACAGCAAAGCAAGACTATTTTTTCGTGAATGAGAAGAAGTCGTCTTTCTGGCTGGCATTATTATAGTAGCGTACTGGTAGTATCGAATGCAATTTGACTGGCTTGAAAGACTGCCGTTGGTATGCCACCTTCACCTCTCTAGAGAGAGTACAATATGATGTATGGCCCAGACAAGATTGAATACTATCAATCTCTCTATCAATGAAATTCGTGCGTGTGATTGGTGTCAAGGCTGGCCAAGATCAAACATAATCATGTTGCGTTTCGCCGTGGTCGAAACAAGGCAGGGTCCGTCAGTCTGTCGAAAGTCGAAAGGCCTCGCGGAGAGACGAAAAGAACGTTGCAATCAGCGATAGATTTCGGTTGTTCGGATGGTTGGGACGTTCTGTGGCATTCGTTGGCACACACGTCGGCGTCACAATTTTTTGGTCTCACAAAACTCAAAACTCAACAAATGTCACACAATCCGTCGTCATTCAGAAGAACTTGCGAAAATAGTGAGATCACTCCCTTTGTTTTAAACAAATATGGATTATGTAATAAAATTAAATAGTACGATACTCATTGATCTTTGGGGTGGCCAGACGCCATCACCGATTGCCATCAGTTTGTCTGGAACTGGAATCAAGCCGAACCCCGCCCGATCGACCACCATGCCATCCACCATGCTAAAAAAATAATTATTCACACCATTCTTGTTCAGCTCGGCAGTCGGTCGGCAGGAAACAATCACCCAGACAGGATCTACAACATAACAGTTAGTTAGCTGGGAAAACAAAACAGACATTACCATGTCGAGCAATGACTTATTCGCTTTCAGCGGCGAGAACCGCCGAGTAGACCCTGTTATTTCCACCAAGCCCGACGAACGGCGGCGTCATAGAACATTATCAAATCACAATCGTTGCATTCAAAACAACGTACAGCCCTTTCCCACGATGTTCAACAATAAAACCACCAGCCATTATTTCTCCTACAACCAATCTAGTCACAATCGTTGGCATAGAAAAATATCAACACAAAAAGCATGGATGACGAATCCAACAATGATTTTCGCTCTTCAAATAATAGTACTTTCCGGATGGACAATTTCCCTTATTGGCGCACGTCCAAATTCACCACTGGCATCGTTTGTCCAGCCATTCTCTTTTTTAGGAGAACGCAAAAGTCCTCGTTCTTTTGTTGATCATTATCCATCATCGTCCTCGCTGTCATCCTCGTATGAAACAAAGCGAGCATCCCTATTTGTTACACTGCAACATCAATCGGCAGTGGGAGGAGGAGGAACAGGCGACGACAATAATTTCTCAAACGAATTTCATGATAGATCCTTGCCAATCTCTCATTTTCCAAAGGAACTGATAAAGAAACTATCTTCCTTTTCTTCCAACATTAGTAGACATCGAGTGACAAAAAAGCAAAAGTCGGGCGGAAGCATGGACGCAACAAAAAACATTAATGATTCCTTGATTGGAGCTTGCAATTCCCTCATTTACTTTCTACGCGACGAGGCAGAAAAAGTGGCAGCGAGGGCCGCTACCAATCAAAATACCATCGAAATGGATAATGAGGCAATCGAATCCTTGAGAGAAATTCTGGAAATTCTCCTTGTTCAGGCTGTTCGTGCGGCTTCGGATGTTGGGGATTTTATCCTCCTGCGAAAACTTGTGTATGCCACTGTAGGTTATGCTACTGCCATTGCAAGTCATGCTCAAATCTGCTCCTCCATGGACTTTCCTGGTGATAGGAGTGATAGTGGTAGTAGTTACTCATCATCTGACTCGACAAAAACCACTATTGCCCTATTGCAACCACGAATATTCGGAGAAGCAATATCATCCCTGTCCAAAACCAAGGCATCAACATCCAAGGTCAAGGCGTTATGGAACTATTTTGTTTATGATGTAGTGGATCAAGATCCATCTATATTGGTTCATCCGCCATCGGCATTTGAACTCAATGCCATGTTATCGGCATTGGCCCAACGGGAGAAAGTGAGTGCGGCATTGCAGTTATATCAGCAGGTTACTTCAGAGGAACGGTTGAATTCTATGAATGGGGATTCGTACACAGCGAGTATTTTGTTTACCATGTTGGCTGATTCCATATCCAGAGGTGCTGATGGTGGTGCCTGGAATCAAGAAAAGAACAAACTCATCGCAAGACTTGGAGGAGGAGATGTGGGCGATGGAGAGAAAGAGGATGCAGAAGATGGGAACAATTTATTAGATGGAACGTCGCCTTGTTGGCAGTGGAATGAGGCGATGCAATTGTTAAACACGTTTTCATCTTTGCAGTTGAATAATTTTGCGTATGCTGCGTTGATGAAGGTGAATGAGCGAGCAACGGAGGAGTATTGTGAGGCAACTTTGCGTCATAATGGAGTCAAGTCTGGAATGATAGCTTTGGAAAGAATGAAGGTGTGTATGCTAACGTTGTTTGAGAAAATGTGTGATGTTATTTGAAAACAAAATCATTCTCAACATATCGTGGCGTGTTGCTGTTCGTTATGACAGAAGGATAAAATATCTCCAGATGTTGTGACCTGCTCCGCACTCATGACAACATTCGACAAAGGGCATCATTGGAAAGCATCAGTGTCACTCTTAAATGCTATGGAGGCTTCATTGCAATCTAAGAACGACACAGACACAAGCAAAAAGAGATGGTCACTCCCTCCTCCAAATACTTTCACCTATGCTTTAGCGATATCAACGTGTGCAAGATGCAACCAGGGAGATGTTGCTCTCTCTCTCCTTGACCAAATGACTGACACAACATCCAACATTGGGAAAGCGACATCACTAGATTTAAAGCCAAATACTTGGGTGTACAATGCTGTCATTTTGGCATGCGCCGAATCCAATGCTTCATCACGTGCCAAGTCCAAAGGAAGCAATCTTGTCACGGCATTGAATATTTTGGAGAAAATGGAGAGAGGAAGCGGAGTTGGGATTGATGCGGCACCTGATACAGTGAGCTACAACACTCTTCTTTCGTCTATCGATGAAAGTTTATTTGAGGCAGCGAAGGAGATGGAGCTAGAACCTTCGAAAAGAGCCAACCGACTATCCAAGTGCGATGAAGTGCAAGATGTGGTTGTTGATATTTTGGACACCATGGAGGCGCATGGCATATCTCGTGATTCTATCACCTACTACAATGCAATATTGGCCTGTTCCGACCCGAAAAATGCGCTGGTGATACTTCACAGGTCTCTCACGGACACTGCTTTCATCCATATTGTTTCAAAGAAAGGGAATTCGTCGTCTCGCTTAAAAGGTCGAGCGGCCGGCGGAATTGTTTTTGTTGCAAATGCCGCATTATATGTTGCTGCAGAGTCAGGTGACGTGAATACAGTCTCAGAAATTCTCTCTCTTCTCTTTGAAGCCGACACGAACATAAATGCGGAGTCAATCAAATACATAATCCAGGCGCTTGGACAAATCGGTGATTGCGAGGCAATTTTAGCGTTACTTATTTGCTTGAGGGGTCAAAGTTTTGCCAATGATATATTGAAGGAAAGGTATTCAATTGACATTCTATCAAGCATTCCTGAAAAATCAATACCTGTTATTGAAGAAGAAATTTATTCCTCTGCCATCACCGCATGCTTAAGGCATGACGAGCTGGGTATGGCTGACCAAATTTTGTTATCAATGAAGAAAAATGGGTTGACTTTGAACCAGAGATCATTGAAGGGGATCATAAAGGAATATTGTCGAATGGCCATGACTTCCTCAAAAGAGGAATTTAAGATTGCTAGAGTTGCAAAACGCCTGGACAACGATATTTCCATGTTTGGCATTGTGGAGCCATGTTACATTACATCTCGCGCCCGGGCAAAGGCAGCGCTAGCGATGCTGAGGGCCGTGGAGCAGCCTTCGCCTAGCTTGCTTTCTCCTGTGGCCAAAGCATGCTGTGCGGCAGGTTTGTGGCAGGATGCTCGCTCAATACTGAGACGAATGCATCGAGCTGCAATTCGAGAGTTACGCCAGGATGTAACTTATATCAGCAACTCAAATATTATCGAAGGGAAATTTCTTAGTGAACTTCCTCGGTTGCATCGTTCTCTCCTCAAATATTGCGCTAAGGGAGGAAACATCACACCAGCACTCAATTTCGCTGACGACATCCAGTTCCTTGCATCCAGGATTCGTCAGCATGCAAAATCAATTCGAGGTGCGGCCAAGGGCGAAGAAAACGAACCGGAATGGATTACGTTATCTTCTCGTCTTTTGATGGATGCTCCTACACCAGAAAATATTCCCGAAACAATCTTCAGTGATGCTGGTGCATTGTCGGCCATCATTGAGCGCCCCATTGGCCTTACTGGGCAAGACTGGAAATTGATTTTGATAGCTGCATCGAGAGGGGGGCACTGGAAAGTTTGCCTTGGAACACTTCCTTTCATTCGACCATATGTAAAAGAAACGCATCCAAAATACGCGATGGAATCATTAAATCTTTCCACTGAACAGAACTCTTCTAGACCTTCATTGGAAAGATTAAATCGAAAGTATGAACGAATTGCGAGGGCCCTAACTGCAGCTATTCTATGTTTTGAATCTCGAAGCCAATATGCTTGGGCAATACGAGCCATTGACGATTGGATTGAATGGAGTGGGAGGAGACCTAGAAAAGAAGCCGTTGCATCTGCCTGTCGTGTTTTGGCGAAACGTTACCGTGGACAAGAGGTTTTGAACTTGGTCACCAAGGTCCTGAACATCCCTTCTTCTGCAAATGCAAATGACGTTAGAGGCGAAACTGCTGATACATCTGAGTATACATATGAGAAAGCCATATACACCGAATCAATCAATGCTCTCCACAAAAGTGGTCTCTATGAAGAGGCCGACCAATTGTATGCAGAAGCAGTAGCCAATGGACATTTGCCATGGGCTGTCATTCAGAGCACAAGCAAGACACAATTACAGCTTGACTTACACGGGATGAGTTCTGCGGTTGCACACTCGGCTGTTCGTGTAAGTCTACAGAAGGAAATAATGAGAGTACAAAAACCGAGTCAACCGGAAGATAAATCTACAATGGACAAAGACGTTGTTATTATTACGGGAAGGGGGCGCAGATCTGGAGAAAGGCTCCGTCCGATTTTGCGCCCAGAAGTGCAGCGAATGCTGACAGAAGAATTTTATCCTCCACTCGGAACTTCGTCGATCCCTGGAAACATGGGTGCGTTATTAGTGCCAAAGCGAGATATAAACGCCTGGCTCAAACACCAGCGTAAACAAAAGGGAAAGCGCTTACTTTTTGTAGCTGACATGCTGCGTGATATCACTAGTGGAAGTCGTCTTGAGAGGGCGCTACAAAGAAAACTAAACCAGGAGGAGTCATCGACTCCTGCAAATGATATTGATGAATAGCAACGAAAATTTTAGTGAAGTAGAATGTAAAAATCTAAGCGCACCTTAAGCTCGTTGTTTTTCTCTGTCAGCACAGGAGGGCATCAAATATTACACTACTGCAAAAACTGACAGTAGCAATATAGCCATGTTATTGATACTACTACTTATTCATATAATCTTGCTAAACTTAAGAAATGAAATTTTATAAAAAAATTGGGCAATTGCTATGCATATTACAAATTTCCAAAAAATGCATCAGCACTCTCTTTCCAAGCAAATCTTAGTTTGAAGTTTTTCCTTCTGAATATACAGCCCAAGGCCTTAATCACCCCTTTTTATCTTTCACTTCAGCATATTGAGAAGTTCACAACAAAAAGACAGAACATAATGCCAATGGCGCTTTTTCCTAGTTTCAGTGGAGGTTTCAGTTCTTCAGTGTATCTACCTGGGACATTATCATTTGCCATAGTAACAAAGAAAATTAAATGTCGAGGCATAAAATTTGACGTGCAATCTCAGCTCAATCTTTATGATGAGGAAAATGGAATTTTGAAAAGTGTTCAAGGTTGGAACAGGATGAATAAACATATTATATACTCTTGCCTATAATTAGCTCATAAAATAATTTTTATCTTATTATAAAGTGTAGACCTATTCAATAACTTGACAGAACTATTGTGACAATCGGCAATCCACACTTTATTTTAGTTCCAGATAGAATCTAAACTAAGTTTTTAATTAGCATTATGTGCTAGAGAATAGGCTGTATTCTCACACTACCTTGTGATTAGGCATTGGTTTCTAATCTTTGTCAGAAAAGGGTTAGCCAAGAAATGTCTGGTGCAACTAGATACACGTACTAAGAAATGTGGTACAATGGCATTGTACCACATTTCTTAGTACGTGTATCTAGTTGCACTGGACAATTGTACTGAAGCCTGTTGACGCGAAGATTATTTGATGTTTTTTTATGATGGATGATGTTTTGATGTTTTGATGTGTTGCATTGATGATGGAACAATCTCAACAATGAGAATAGCCACATCTTGTAAATGAATGATAATATTGCTGCTGTTGCTTCAACCTCAATAAAGTCAGGCCACTTTTTGTTTGGACTCACTAAGATGATGACGCCAGGTAAGTATTGGATTGCTCGCAAAATGGAAATGCATTGATTTCTTGAATGGTACTTGAGTGCTCCCTCGGAAGCTGACAAGACAGGAGCTATGTGTTTGAGTTCGTGACGGTCAAAATTTGGTGTCAACTACGGATGGAATCCTCTTTCAAATTTGACCCCTATGATGTTATAATTGATAGATAATATTGTAGTTGCTGTTCTTGTTAGTTTTGTATTGAAGAAAGCTGTGCTTTCTTTCGTGATTGGCCTCTTTTCCCTCAGAAACTGGCAGTGGATTGGTCATGCATTGACGTTTTGATCGTGCCATTGATGATGTTGGTTTAGAGCTGGACTTGCATAATAATTGCCCAACACATGGAGTTGGATTTGATATGACAATCAAATGGAATGGCATTAAAGTCAAAGACCACTGATACTTGGGATCTCCCTTGGAAAAGAAAATTGGTTCAACAATGTTCCAACAGTTAGAGTCTCCCTCGCTTGCCGGCGCTATAGTATGCATCGTAGGTGCTCCCACATTTGCACATGACAACAAACAACAAAGAATCAACAATCAATTGGAATGGTGATGTTTTAAGCAACTCCTGGACAACAGGCTCTCCCTTGCAAATTTTTATTGAAATTGCATCACAATAAGGTGAAAATTTGAAACCACAAATAATATAACAATCAACTGATTCTTTGCTTCCGCTGAGAGTTGATTGCAAAGGTGAGTTGCTTCTTGTGTTCATTTACTGTCTATGTTTGCCAATTGCATATTAATTTTGTCTGTTTTTGATGATTGAATTGTTTTCCACCAGTGTTCAATGGTTGTTTGTTTTCACCACTATTTGACGACGCTCCTTGTGTCACACCAAATTGAGAGCACTGCAAGTTTGAGGCCTTGGTCACACCAAATCAGGGAGGCACATTTTTTGTTGTTGATGCCTGGGTCACACCAAAATGGGGAGACACATTGTTTTTGAGGTCCTGGTGCAAAATGTACTTGTGAGGCGGACACTCATTGCAATTTGTTGATGAGCGCACATTTTACGACCAACTTTGCGGAAGGACACTCAATGTTTGATAGATGACAGGAGTTTGGCAGAGCGCACATTTTATGACCGACTTTGCGGAAGGACACTCAATGTTTGATAGATGACAGGAGTTTGGCTTTAATCCACAATACACCTGCTTTTGGTTATAATTATGTTGAAAATATGCCGCGGATGATTTCTGATTCTCGTTGAATGATGGCGATTGCTGGTTAAGGTGCAAATGAGTGAACTCATTTTGACAATGATAATGAATGTCATCAATTTATGAGGCTTTGTCTGCTGATTGAGTCAACTTCTGCTCACCCTCGCAAACTGCTACCGAAAAGTTTTAGAGTCTTGCAAATGCACCGCGGACAATTTATGATACTTGCAAATTGACGGTAGTTGCGGAATTTGATTTAGGAGCCGAAGCTCAAGTTGTGTTTCACCAAAGGTGGGGCAATCAAACTGACAATCTACCTCTTGAGTTTGGAATAATGCTTTTGTATTCACAACTTTGGTGGCACATTCAGCAATTCCAAGTTTTGAATTCATTTGACAATAAACCAATTTGAACAATTGAAGCAAATTCGATTCGATAGAATTTGAATCCGACTTTGACTCAACAATAAATTGATGACCGCATGCATTCATTGATAGAAGGACACCACATTTGACAACCAACTTGTTTAATGCTGAAGATGGATTGAGAAATTCCAAAATTTTGGATTTGTCAGGAGGCTTTTGCAAGGGTCGCAGCGCAATGATCATCCAAATAATTGTGAACAATCCATCAACAAAGGAATGGTTTTGGTGCACAATGGAGCGGAAAGGATTGACTCATGAGCTGTAAAGAAGAAAGCTAGCTCAAAAATTTTGAAAATCATTGGAAGATCCAACAAAACTCCTGATGGCCAAATGAAACCGCAATCCACCCTGGGATTCTAGGAAGATCTGACACAACAAACAACAACCTTGCAACATATCATTTTTGTTTGATTCATAGTGATCAAC
>JALLAR010002299.1:0-25029 GCA_036939335.1 Conticribra guillardii
GTCCTCGTGTCCGTCCTTTTAGCAGATTTTTGGACGTGGGACGCGAGGACATTCCTAACTAAGCTGATGGATAGGTAGTGCATGATAATCTGCATTTTTCATTATTTTAACATTCTCACAGATCTAAGGAGGGGTAAATACTCAGTTACCCTGACACAGGATACATACACTATGTCATTTTAAATTTATTCCTAGCATTTCAACAAATTACATACTAAATATGTTGTGGGCATGGCACAAACTTAAGACATTCTATTTCTAGGTTGTTTTGTAAAAAAATTAGAGATTTATGACTCATCGGTTTGTGCCCTTTCTTTTTTGAACAAAACACACACTTCATTTTTGCCATATTATACACACCAACTCAAATTAGACATGGCATATGTGTGGGCACCTAATGTGGTTTTCTTCTCATATATCTACATCTAGAATCTATGTGAATAGGTGCCGGAAGATAGGAGATAGGGCATCATGTACTGCTATTCTCAGTGAAATGTGAGTTCCAGATTGTCATGAATGGAGACAAGTTGAGATTTCTAAAAATGTACACAGGGGGCTCAAAATTGTAGTTTTGAGCTTAGATTGACAAGCTGGACATTTCGGATTTGGAGTGTGAACATTTCCATACCATCATTACAAGAGGAGAGCAAGCTTGGTGTTAGTGTTAGTGTTAGTAAGAGAAGTAGACCAACCATTCCATAGGATGTGGAAAGCTAGTACATACTGCCAAATGGGGTAATGCTGGCCCATAGTACGAGCTACAGATGTATACACAGTATCATTTTATATGTCATCTTCAATCTTCAGCTCTGCTTCCACAAAATTTGATTTGTCTCAGTGAATTGAACATTTTGGAGGGTGTAGCATTATTTTCATAGTAATTCTGCCATGAAATGATCAACAAAGCAACAGCTCTTGGAAAAAATCCTGACAATCATACACAATAAGTGGTGGTGCTGCTGTCGAGGAGTATTTTATAACATCATGCTTTAAACCTTTTCATAGACTGAGATTGTTAAAGCATATATTGTTCTGGCGGACCTTCAACATGTCAATGCAATGGTAATATTTGCCCAATTCCAATTACGACCCCGTTTTTTACAGTGACACTATTTTGAGTCTGCTCTATATCTATATGCTGCTAGCCTCATATTTCTTACATTCAACTGCCAAGTTCTAACATTATTATGAAAGGTGGCAAGTCAGCAATCACTAACATATCAAATTCTCCATTTGGTAAAGTTTTTGTCTTGAGGATGAAATGGCAATGACAGTTGGATGGGGTGCATGTGTCAAATTGGTTTTTGTAGTTCAAGGATAGATGCACATCCAAAGTTTAAATATACCAATGTCATTGTCGTTGTCGTTGTCATTGTCATTGTGATGATTGTTTGACAAAAATACTCTTATGATTTTTAAGTATGGGTTTTAGGGCTAAATTTACGCAAGCGAAATGTAACAAAAAATAATGCTAAATTGATGAACACCACTAAACTGCAAATAACTTTAAAACCAACCCCTAACCTCCCATGCTACAACGTCGCAGTCGTGTAGAGCGTGAGCTTGCAGTTATTTTGATATAAGATACTATTGGTTGATTGTTGAATGTTCCCATCAAAAAATCATCACAAAGCAGCATTGGTCATCATTTGTCACGCTCCGACAAGTTGACCTCTTGTGTTACATTCACTTTTCCTCTTTCGCTGTCAACTTATTTTGCGTCACCATAGTACCATTCGTCTCCCAACATGTCAGGCAAATGCCCCCCCGCTGGATCGGCACATCCAAAGCTCGGTGAACATCCTACTGAAGTTGCCAAAGCTCACTGTTCCGGAAAGACTGTGCCATTCAAATGCAAGTCCGTCAACTCCACGAAAAGAAAACACAGCCCCCTGGATTGATATGTCCACCAGGGATTGTTGTCAACACATCTCACAATCCAGGAGTGGTGTCACCGGTACCCAATGTCACAAATGTCATCAACGCATTGAAGACACCACCTCCCAGAAAAAAGGACACAAAGGCCGGCAACACAGGTGCAGCAAGATTTGTCCAACGCTGCCATATGGAAAGCACATGTGAAGAAAGCCCACAAACGTGCTACATTGTGGTACAAACAAGAGACCTTGAAGGGAAAGGGGGGGCTGAGCTCAAAGAAGGTTTGCAAGTGTGTCAACGAGGAATATGGAACCAACATCATACCACGTTCCATCCAACGATACGTGAAGATGGACTTGTCAGCCAATCTCCCAAGAAACAAGGAACTCCGGGAGATATTGAGAAGTTTTAAGAGCCATGTGAAAGTTTATCAAATCAATGGAAAGGGTGGGGAAAACAACAGGAAGAAATTGGCTACTCTTATCAATCAGGCAATGGGCAAAGAGTTTGGCAACATTGAGTACTCTCTCCTCAATCGCTTGTTGAAGGAGACTGCAGCTGACCTTTTGGGAGGGAAAGCAACTGGAGCTGAAGAGAGGAGAGTTCGGTGGACGACTTACAGGAATCTTGATCTGTGGTTTGATAATTGGGGTCGTGATTTGGTGCAACTTGGATTTACACACATGAAAGGCAACAAAATAAAAATTCCAACTGAGCACGCATTGTGAATGTTGACGAAACATGTCAAGCGTTGGACGGAGGATCCATAATTAGAGGTGGTCGGCCTGAGATTATCTATTTCGGGAGAAATCTTCCTGATGTTGGAAAGGGTTTTTCCAAAAGCAGCAATACCACAACAATGATCACCGGGATCTCGGTGGCGGGAGAGGCCATACCGCCTCATTTTCAATTTACAACAGCTGCTGAGAGTGATGAGACCAAGAGACTGCAATGCAACATTCAGAGCTTCATGCCAAAGGTGAGAGGAAAGTTTGGATGTGAGGAGGAAAGGATGTGGAGCATGACCTATGGCATGAATGCAAAAGGCGGCATAGATGAGGAAGAATTCGACAAATATGTTTTTGGCTCTCTCGTTCCTCTCTATCCCAATGCCGATGCAGAAGACAAACCTGGAAAGCGAGTCATGCTGAAGGTTGACAATGGTCCAGGTTGGATGAACGGAAGTCTCTTGGAAAGGTTGCGCTTCATGGGATTTTATATGTATCCGGGCGTGCCCAACACAACAGCGGTGTCACAGGAGACGGACCAGAACTATGGTCCATTCAAAACAACTTTTAACAGCAACCTGGAGTTTATAACTCTAAAGCGTCTTAACAACAACTTGCCTGTTGCCATACACCATATTTAATTGGTCTTATTGTTTTTGGTGGAACAGATCCAGTCACAGGAGTTGAGCTTGTAGAGAATGCATTTGATAAGGGATTCTCAAAAAAGCAATGTTTAAACTGCTGGGAAAAGATTGGAGCAGCAACGTTGACACTGAAATGCTTGGGAAACAAATTGGTGCGCCAAGAGATTGGAGATGCCGGTGATGATATGAATGAATTGACTAGCGAGCTAGATTTTGCAAATGACTACAACACTTATTACTTGACTCAGAATGGTTTCAATGGTGATCCCCTGAAAGTTAAGATCAACATCATCACTCGAAGGAGAGGATTAAGTTGATTTCGGAAGTGAAGGGTCATGGGCAACTGTTTTGCGCTACTGGGGAATTGGAGAAGGCCATATTACAAGCGATGATTTCTTTAAATCAATGGAGGTTCCATTTATTGAAAGGCAAATCAAAACCATGGAGGACCAAAAGAAGCAACGTCTATTAATGAAAAAACTCAAGGAAGAAGGGAAAGCTATTTTGGAAAACAATAAGCCCATTGATTCATTGAATGCAACAGAGTTGGAGAAACTCTTGCTTTGGCATCAAATCCCAAAGAAAGATATGGGGAATAAAAATGACAAAAAAATGAAATGGGAGGATATTGTGAGGGATAATACTGAACCCCCATCATTTGAGCCATGGACTGCAGAGGATGATGCAAAAATTTCGAAAATGAAAGAGATGGACATTGATTTGTGTGATACGGCGTATGGAAGACAAATTGCTGCGGAAAAGCAAAATGCAAAACGTGCTATTGATCACATGGACGGGGACAAGTTGGAGGAGATGGAAAGAAAAATCATCATTGCAAGAACAGCAAAGGTTACCACTGGGTCCAATTCCACCACCAATACTACCACCACCACGACCATTATTTGTTGTTGTTGCTCCTACTCCTCCCGAAGAACAACTCAACTGTTGATTTACATGTAACTCTATACAAGCAAGACTTGAATGTGCTACAAAGTTCTATAAAAAATTAGTATTTTGTTATTCTTAAGCAACTAACACGATAACCCAAAGTATCTCTACACAACAATGCTGCACTGTATATAAATGCATAATTATGTAGATTGTAATTGCAAACATGAGATGCACTGTGTGTAATCTAGAACAAGGATAGAGAGTTCAATAATATATGTAGGGGTAGGGGTAGATACGGGAACACTGGGATTATGATTATGATTGTTGTGTCCAATCAATATTGGGATGATTGATGAGAAGGTGATTGCTTCGTGGTCTGTGGCTGTGACCATCATGGGACTCAAGCACATTGTGAGGAATGAACTTGAATCGAACAACATGAGTCATGGGCATAGATTAATTCTTTATCATTGATAACATGCAGGACCAAAACAGAGCAATGAGACATTATTTTGTGTGTATTATTATGAATCATGTTGCTGTCTAACAAGAGGAGTTAATCCAAAGACAAGCACATAGATATAATATATTGGGGGCTATATGTATATGCATGAGTATAGCCCCAACCTAGCAAACACCAAAGCATGTAATTTGAACACCCCCCCTCCCAGCCCAACACACCCACCTACTATCTACCATCACCACTGTGACTCGGCAAGTATGGCGATTACAAAAAATAATATGTCTTAGAAGATACAACTGAAATAGTCATGTATGTTGCTGCTTGAATTATTCTTAACTGTTGTACCTACGAATTTACTGCCTTTTACATGCATTTACTGCACAGTGGCGCATGTTATCATGGTCCCATATGCTACCATAATATTTGTTATAAGAGATGAGAATTTCTTATTTATTTTTAATCCACTGAAAGAGAATGACCGAAGGCGTTAATTTCCCTTCCATCATTAGAGCTCATATCACCTTGCGTTGCATGAGATGGATATGTGTGGTTGTCCTGCGTATGCATTCTTTGGGTATTAGCTGGTTGTCTACTTCGTTGTTGTGTCACCGAAGTTCGATTGGACACACCATTGTCTCCCAGTCCATAGGATTCTCGAAGACGATCCGGCATGACAACCCCTTCCCAACTTTCCCAGGCCCCATCAATATTTTTGCCAGGGTGTTCTTCGCAAAACAAAAGGTCGGGGACAATTCCAAACTCCGTTGCCTGCAATTCCGCCTGATCTCTTTGCTCATCACTTCGCATGGCATCAAGATCTGCAGGTCCGAGGTAGGAAGTAGGATGGAATAGATTTCGCGCCTCCTTTGCCCGAGGTCCACGAGAGGTGACACCAAAGATTAGATCAATCCATCGCGGTAGGTGTTTAGTGCAGTGGCTAGATTCAAGCGCCGCACGATTCTGGCGGAGGAAATCTTTGGCAGATGTTGCCCATGGTGGTAGTATGATGTCGTTGACTCGTTCTCCAGTCTGGAGGTTTCCAAGTTGCAATCCCATGGAGTTTATTAGAAAGTCGAAGCAATCAGGATCGAAAAATTCAGGTATCAATTCTTTGACGTCTCCTGGGTTAGTCAGGATGGACTTGTAACATGCTTCGATGGAATGAAATAAACGATCCGCAACATCGAATTTCCCTATAGAGAGTTCATTTCATGGGCCAAGTTTAGAATGTTGAGTACATCATAATGATAATTCATCATGACTGATTTAGTAAGCCAATCATAAAATCAACTTACCACTTTGCAGACACAGCATATGCTCCGGCATCACCCTCAATAAATAAAACAAAACATATCCAGGTGCAGAATAGTGTGTTCCATACATGAAGGGAGCATCCTGCGGATACTGTACTTGCGATTGATGCTGTTGATGTAATTTTTGCTGTTGTACCATACCCTCATACCTTTTACGAAAGTCCTCAAAACGATCATCATTCAATGCTCCAACTGGCTTTGATAAATCACGAAAGCATTCCGCATTGTCTAAATCCAACATTATTGATTCATCATCATCATCATTATCACCATCATCATCGTTATCATCATCTCCGTAGGAGGAAAGAACCCATGGAAAAACAGGATAGCGTGATAGATCATGAAATGTCCTCCCCGCTGCAGAGTTCAACACTAACAAATATTCAAAATTATCCAACTGACCCGATTGCCACAGTTCCAATGCCGATTCTACAAACGATCGATCAGTGTAACAAGGCAAGGGCAATGGCGGTTGCTGCGACGATGGAGACTCCAACGATGGCGCTGTACGTTGTGACACAAGATGAAGAACACGTTCTCGCACATCTGTTGACTCAAATGTCAGTAATACGGAGTAATACGAAATTTTGGGCTGATATGCTCGATGTGCCGATGATGAAAACGAAGAGGATGGTGCACAATTTTGATGATAATTGGGCAGTCCTCCTCCTCCTTTGCTATAATCATTTCCAACCTTACTGGCACTGGTATATCCACCACCACCACCGCCCTCGTGCTTTGCCAAATAAATCTCCAACCCTCGATCCTTCATCCCATCATACCGCCGTGCCACCGCCCTCATATCTTCCATGGACCACACACGAGCCTTACCACTGGGCCCAATTCCACCACCAATTCCACCACCACCACCACCATTATTATTAGTTGTTGTTGCTCCTACTCCTCCCGAAGAACAACTCACAATCGGCTGAAAGTACAAATTGCAATCCGTCACAATGGCACATCCCCTCTGCCTTAATAATGGAGTTTGTAAGGAACATCGTAAATTGGAAGTGAGGGGTCGTTCTTGCACGTGCAAGAAATTGGTGGGATCGAATGGTCGATCCATTGCGGGACTTAGGATATTGTCAATTTGAATTTGTTTTTGTTGTTGAGGAGTCATGGTGCTGTTGCTGTTATTGGTATTTGTTGTTGATTGGGAATGGTTGTTGTTGTCATTGAATGGGTTGTTGTTGTTGTTGTTGTTGTTGTTGTTGTTGTTGTTGTTGTTGTTGTTGTNTTGTTGTTGTTGTTGTTGTTGTTGTTGTTGTTGTTGTTGTTGTTGTTGTTGTTGTTGTTGTTGTTGTTGTGATTGAATGGATTGTTGTCATTGAATGGATTTTTGATATTACTACTTGATACTACTGCCGTAGAAGTTTTGTCAAATGCAACAGAGGATGCAAACGACACGGATAACTTTTTCGATGGAGAGGAAGCAGCACCACCGCTCCGACCTCCACCACCACCACCACCATTACTACTTTTTTCAGAATCGTGCAATTGCTTCGCCAATGAGATCATGGCCGTAGGAGAGGAATGCAGGAATACAAACCTGAATTCGACCGGTGATTGAATGTGTTCGTAGGGTCGAATGACATTGTTTTCCTTCATGACAATATGTCGTTCACAGCGTAGAACAACGGACACTCCCGATCCGTTGGTGGCAGTAGTACTGCTGCTGCGATGATTGCTCCCATTGCCATGATGATGATGATGATGCCTGCTTGAAAACGAACGACCATTGCCATTATTATAATTAGTAGTAGTATTATCTCCTTTCGAAAATAATAATGCCGCGTCATCCTCCCCATCCTCCATGGTGGTGGTACTAGTGCCATCAAAATACAAAGACGATCCGCTGCCACTGCCACTGGTACTACTGCTGCTGCTGCTGCCCCCCGAAAGAAAAGGAGACACCATCATGAAACGAAAAGGAACCCTCACAATCCCCCGCGAAGAATGACGCGGTTCAAACACTATGGAATGGGAGCAGAGGCGCAATCTTCCTTCCATTTGTTTCATTTGACAGCTATTGCTGATATTGCTGATATTACCATTGCTATTGCTAGTAGTAGTAGTGCTATTGCTTCCAATGGGAGAGGACGAAGCGCGCACCGACCAATCTTGCAAATGCTTTTCGCCATATTCGAGTAACAATTCCGAGAAACGAGATTTGTTGCGATCTTTTCTTTTTGACGACGAGAGGCTGCCGTAGCCGTAGCCGCAGCCGTAGGACGATGAGGAAACAGAGGGCAGCGTTGGATCATTGGTATTGCGAGAGGCGGTGGTAGAAATGTTGGAAATGTTGGAAACGGAGGAGGAGGAGGAGCGACGGACTCGACGTCGGGAGGCTGATGGACGGGGTGGATAGAGGGCTTGGATTGCCTCTTTCATCATGGTTGTTGTCATGATGATGATGATGATTGATCGATGATGGAATTACTGTTCCTGTGTCTGTGGACGGGCGGGGAGTTTATTTTGGAGTTAGTGCTTTGTTGAGGTCTGGAATGCGTTGTGGCTCGTTGCTCGTTGGGTGATAATAATAATAATATGCGATGAGATTGCAAATAAATAAAAATGGATGTTAGATATGATTATTATTATTCCAGGCGCTTTTCAAGAAGTTTTTCATTTCAAGAAGTTTTTCATTTTTTTCCCTTGTGCTTTATTTGCTTGATAGATAAATTAGAAATTCCCCATGAAGTTTCTGAAGTTTATTTGCAATCTCATCGCATATCTAATATTATCGTCGTCGTCACGGCCCCCCAGCCATCCCATCCAGCATATTATTATTATTTTTTAGAGTATTATTTATTATCATACTTGCCAATCACATCGACCAGCATTACCTATCTAGATACTGACAACATATTAGTATTATTATCAACCATAGTAGAATGAATTATTCTGGCATGATGGCGCAGCATCAGCAACAGCAACAACAACATTATCCAGCTCCTTCAGTGAATGTGAACGGCACCACGTCAAACAATCTACAGGACATGGACTTGGACATTTCAAACGACAGTTACACCACCACCTTAAAATACAGCAACGACGACCATGACTACAACGGCCCAACCACAATTGCCACAAAAATCAATAAAAAGTCCTCCACAGCCACAGCCACACCCACAGCCAGCACACCATCACAATCACAATCGCTAGCCCACGCACTCCTCCCCGATCTCCCCCTCCTAATGCACGGATCCGGAGACGCCCTCCCCCACCAAGTCCATCCATCCAGCGTCGCCATCCTGGCCCAATTGACCGAACGATACATCGCTTCGTTGGTGTCCGCTGCCGTGGATGCCCATGATATTTTCACGGACGGTCAAGTGGTTGGCGGAGGAGGATGTTTGCCCATGCCTCCGTTTGGTGCAACTACCACCAACAATAATGATGGAACGACGAATGACTATTATTGCGATGAGGATGCTGCAAATGACGAGGAGGAGGATGACAACAACAACAATAATAATCTCGATGGCGAGGAAAGTGATTCCATACGATCCGATTCCACAAATACATATTCCTCTTCTACCAGAGGAAAGAAACGAAAACAACAACCCAACAGCAACAGCAACAGCAACAGCAACAACAAACGAGAAAAGAAACTGCTCAAAAAGAAACGAAAACAACAGTTAAAATTGCAACACATTGATTATTGGGATGAACCCCTCCCTCCTCCCTCTGCCGGAGAAGATGACGATTCCAATAACAACAACAACAACAATAATTCCGACGACTCGGACGATGATTCCATCGATACCAACAACACTTCCGACAACGAATCCGAAGATTCGGACGATGCCCCCCTCCTTTCTTCGCGTTCCAGCTATTTTCGATCTCAATCCCAATCCTCTTCCTTCTTTGGAGGGGACAATCATACCAAGAATGACAACAACAATAACAACAGCGATACCAACGATTTGGCATTTCTATCCACCTCTTCTTCCTCTCCCACATCCTCCTCCGCCGCCCCATGGAAAGGACTCGTCCCCATTGATCTTCACGCCACCCAACGCACGCGCAGCCATTACGTCACCGCCCCCACCGCCATGGATGCACGTTCCTTCATATTCCCCATTTGTCACGATGCGGTATTGTATCAGCGCGTGAAGGAACTGCAGGCGAATCGAAGCGCGATTGGGAAGGAATTGATGGATGGGAATTTTTTGATGAGGGTGGTGAGAGAGGAGGGGGAGATGGAGGGGATGAGGGGGGTGGTGGATATGTATGATGCGGTGTTGGGTGGGCGAGAGAGTGGTTTTGGTGTTGGTGGTGGTGGTGGTGGGAATAATAACGAGGGGGAGACTAATGAGGAAGGTGGTGCTACTAAAAAAGAATCGTCCTTGTCGGCATTGGATAAGAAAAAGTCTGGCGATGGAGGTGGTGGTGGTAGCAAGGGCAATAATAGTAATGACAAAGACAACAAGGGAAAAGATGGCAGTGATAAATCCAAGAAAGAATCGGAGGAGAAGAAGCAGGATGGAAAGGATAAATGGAAAAGTATGGTGGGGGCAGGATTGGTGGATACTACGAATGTTGATCCCTCTTGGCCTGGTTTGGATGTGTTGGGAAGAGGGAGATTGTGGTAGTGTTGTACAACATAAGTAGTATTGTATTATTTTCCAAGTGCTATACTATCATGACATTCACAGATGATGACGGAAGCAGTAATATAATGCTGTAAATCTAGTGTAATTAAAAATAATTAATAATGGAAAGCAGTTTTTCAATCAATTGCTCCATGATAATTTCATTTCTTGTAGATACCAATACAATGCTGTAAATCTAGTGCAATTGCAGTTTTTCAATCAATAGCCCCATGATATTTTCACTTCTTGCAGTACCTCAGTCATTAAAAAAATGCATTCGCTCATTCCCACCACACACAGGCTGATTCAACAGCTACTGGCCAGCACCACCAAATGAATAACATGTCAAGAAAAAACAAGAATAATCACGAAAGTAGTTAAACATTATATTTTCAAAGCGGAAAACAGATGCTCAGTCCTTGCTTGTGCTCCATGACTATTTCAGGTTATAATTTGCAAGTTACACTCTCGCATTAGTATTTGAACTTTCTACTTTACTTTCTATGAAATGTACGAAAAAGAGTGAAGGGATTGGGGATCAAATCAGGCTGTGTATTGCAAATAATATTATCTCCACATTTTAATCCCCAGCAGTGATGCCGACTAGCTAGCAGCTGCCGGATGTCCATGTTTATTGCCATACTTGCAAAGTCATCAAATTATGCAATTTCCTCCCGGAATAATGCCCTCCGAATAATTATTTTGCCAAACAAAAGGATGTAATAATCGCGAAGTCCTTCCATTTGAAAATTGCGGATCGTGCGCTGAATATAGCCAACGCACCAGGCCTTCTCAGAGATAAAATCACGCCCGCCACACGAAAGAGACATCAACCCAAACCCTACGATCCATTCACCAACTTCTCATGTACCTCCTCCTTCCCCCCCACCGGAGGTCTCCCACACGGCTGCAGCATTTTCTCCAGAAATTCCTTTTTCGTCCTTCCCAAACTTTCATTCTGTGCCACGGCATAATATGACATTTGATCGTAATGTCCCACATGACTGGCCAGAGTGTCGCGATGCATGTTGGTCACCCATTCATATTTGGACATGTCGGCATCGCCGGTGCCGATGTATTTCGCCTTTAGTTGGTCTTTGTGGATGGTTGCGCCTCCGGGAGTGCTCATGGTTATTGGATTGCTTTGATTGGTTGGAAGATTGTGGAACTGTCGATTGCTATTATTTTTTTTAGTGGAGACGACCGTCCGTCAGTGCATCTGCCAAGGACAAAGTTATCCTCCCTGCTACGTAGGACCATGTAGAAGACATACAGAGCGATGGATTCCGCCCGTTACAACATACTAACTATGTATCATCATGAGAATTCCACGCTTCCCAAAAACTACGACATTCATGTTTGCTTCTTTCACATGAAGCAGTCATGTCAGTGCAACACGCCGTGATTGAGATTGCCGACAAAAAAATGCCGCCAAACCGCGACAAATTTGTTGACTTGATAATTGAAGTGCAATTGCAAAAATCGGGCAATGCTCGATGTGATCATTATTATCATTATTTTTTCATCGAATGCTTCAAATTTAATTTACATCGCGACTTCTAACAACTTTGAACAGCAATTATTGTGGATCGTAGAATATGCACTCATTCGCGTTCAGCATGCAATTCATGTGTTGTTTACTGCTTCTTTCAAGCGCTATGGCAATGCCACTGTCTGAGTCAGAAGATGCTTCCGTTGCAAATCAATTTGGACCTCGAAGAACAGCACTGCTAGAAACAATGAAGTTTCCATTACTTCCGTCAAACGCTAGACCTCATGATCTAATTAACCATCCACCGCAACATGTAACGAATCGGATCACTCAACGTGGCAAAGATAAAACCCCCCTACCACCCTCCGAACCCAGTCATTCTTCTGAGCCATCATTTCATCCAACATTGGCACAGTCCATTGCAAGCATGGAGCCCTCTTCATACCCTACTGAGCGAATTATTACGTCCTCACCTAGCACAGTGCCGTCGATTACACCATCATCAGCGCATCCTACATCAATCCCTACGCTTGAAATGCTTGGACCGTTGATTATGATCCCTGATTCAGATTCACCAACAAACTCACCATCGCACCATGTAATTGTTGTTCAACCGGACAATAACGTGGAAACCAGTCCAACGATGCAATTTTCTATCTCTCTTCAAGTCTTTCTTTCCCAAGTGGTTTCCACTTTTGACAGCCAAAGCACCGATATCTTTGAGCGCATTGTCCTAAACTTCATTATTGACAATGCAAATGAAATCAATATCCCACCAAATGCTTCGTTACAGGTCTTAAATGTTGAGATTATAGGCCAGATACTACTGTGGAAGCGACGAAATCTTCTTCGTTCCCTAGAGGAAAATCGTATCACTGGATCGAATATTTACTTTGACGTAGATGTCATTGCCACAGGAGGCGTCGAACAAAACGAATTAGAAAAGTCTGTTCAACACATTTTTGATAATGACGCTGATTTGTTCCAGAGTAGTAAGTTAGATCTTGCCTTCGTTGGTGAATCTGATATTACACCAGACCCAAACACAGAAGTGCAGTTAGAATCGACACTACTTCCATTGGGTGTAATGGTAGGAACAGCAGTGGGCTGTAGCTTCGTGGCTGCATTCATTTTGGGCGGCTTGTTCGTGTACAAAATGAAGAACAAAGAGAAGATAGAGGACCCAGTGATAAATAATGCAAATGAAAGCAAACGAGGACAGTACGTGATGCGTGCAGCCGCAGATAGCCGTTATCCCGTACAGCAGCAAAGACGTGACGTAGATAGTTATCCCGTACAACAGCAACGATTTCAGCAATCTCAACACTTCCTGGACTTTATGGTGAGTTTTTAGTTTTTGAACTGGGCCAATCTCAATAATCGCTATTGGGTTTGCATGAGCGCTTTAACATCATCTACTTGCATTTGCTTTTGTGCTTGTGCTTATGCAGGCCCCATCAAGTGAAGACGAAATGAACTTTTATCCTGACGACAACAGCTTTTCAGCAAGCATTGAGTACTGCCCGAGTATCATGCACGAAATCGATCCTTACCAAATGCATCCTGACATGGACGAAAGTTTTGAAGAGTACAGTGTGGATGAAGTCAATCCAATTGGCGAGAATGAGATTTCTGTCCTTAAACAAGATCGAGCAAATATTGCAAGAGAACCGCCAGCTCCACGAATGCTTACAAACGCTGATTTATGTGAATTCGATGCAGACATGAGGCGTGCCGAATTTTGAGGCCTTGATATAGTGACTTGAAAAATTGTTATGAAATTGATGTATGGTTAAGATGTTCGTTAGATCAACTTACATGTGTGAAATTGATAAAATAGTGCCTATCCAGTTAAAGTGAAACGAATGTCAACATTTGATATACGGACCGAAAAGCTGACGTAAATATTTAGGGGCCAATGATGCAAGAAAGGGTGTAATGATTCAGTTTCTATACTATCTTTCCAGAGTCAGAACCCATCGTGTCGGCAACATCTACCATTTCTAACTTTGGCATTCTACCTCCCGGACCCCCTGGACCCAAAGGAGCAAGCTGCTGCTGCCTGTTTGAGCGGGGCTCGGTTATTCTTTCAGACAGGACGGGCTGCCTGTATACATCACCACTAAAAGAAGATTGCACGTCTTTCTGTGCGTCCAATTCAACAGCTCTTTCAAGGCTGATGACACTTCCAGGTGATGCATATAAGTTATTGAATACGCTCATCATTTTTATTGTAATCAAAGGCAAAGGGAAAATGACCAAAGCCTGATAAAAACCTTCCCTCATAACAGAGTAACCCATAAGCGTTAGCTGGCCACATACAAGGCCGATCAAGGTTCGATGGCAAGCCATAGGGAACATTGTTCCTCCACTTTCATACCAAGGATTGTACACAGTGAGGATTTGCAATTTAAAAACAAGCCAACTACCGAGGAAGAAAACTGCTCCAACTGGCATGATGATGGGAGAAATACAGGAATATGTGAAGCATATTACAACAACCAGAAGAAGATTCGGATATTCCCATCCATACCAGAGCATCTGAGGCTTGTACACCTCGTCAAGTTCAGCCTGGGTTAGATACTTCTCCCTGAAGCACATTTTAAGGAAGATCATTCTCATAAGCGCGCCACCGCGTAAGAGAATCAAGGGCAGACCAGCTAGAATCTTGGTCATGATAAAGGTCAAAAAGTAACCCACAACAGTCGGCAGAGATTTCCCTAGAATCGCCAGGATATTAGAAGGATGCTCTATAATTTCACTGAGAGATTCCAGGACGGAACCGGCAGTGACGGTGATGTAAATATTCGCAAGCTGATAATAAAAGTATCTATCAATTTAAAAGACAAATGTGTTAGATTCGCATCATAGTAACAATCTTGGTAGAAAAGAAACGACAGATCAGAATAATAAATGATACGAGACACTTCAACTTACCTCCCAATGATAGATTTCTGAACGTCTGACTTTGTCTTTCTGTCCTCATAGTGAAGTGCCAGCAAATAAAATACAGCGGGCAAGATCAAGATAATAGTAAGAAGCAAAACGACCGGAAGATAACCATTCACGAAGCCAGCAACAGCGCCCCCGTTAGATGTTGAGATCCACGACATTCCGGGAATTTCGGCAATCTGGTCTGCCGTCGCCAGAGCTTGAATACTTGCGACTGGAATCGACCAAAGAATTGCCCCAAGACTTAGCAACAAGTTCGCTGTCCACTCACGGCCCTTGCTCCAACCTAAATTGACGTGGGCATTTTCCCAAATAATATCTCGCGGTTCAGGAGCCATTTTGACAACAAGAACATCAGGTTTGTGGAACAATGTAGACTTGGCTGCGCTTGTCACAGTAGCAAGATCACGAAAAGTGACGAAGCCTGTGGATGACATGGTCGCTCCAACGACACTGTCAACGACTTCATCAATGTTATGTTGGATGTATGATATTCCACCAGAAATGAAATCTATTCCTAGGCGATCAAGGATGGTGAGTGCAAGTGACTTTCTTCTCCTACGAGTGGTGCTAAACCCAGTGATGAGACCATCGTCTTGCGCAGGCGCCCCCAAAGCCGTTTCAGCAGCATCAGAAACCCTATCCAATGCATGAGAGATCATTTGACTCGGACGAATAGAATTGTTGCCTTTCTGCGCAATTTCCATCTTCTCATGCTGCATCCTAGCTACCTTCTCATTTATAACCGTCAGCTCTCTGTTGTAGTAGTTGATGGAATCTACCCTCTGTCCTTTCTGAGGCAGGTAATCGTTTGAAACGTCCGAGTCGTCATCAACATTTTTACTATGAAACGCATAAGTAGAAAATATAAATTGAGCGAACGAAAGGATTTGTGTCTAGAACTGAAGACAATCAACGAAAATGAGAACATACGTACCCCACAGAAGAATGCATAGGAAAAGACTCGACACCACAACACCTCATCCTTTTTCTCCCAACTACATGAACCGGTCGTCGTCCCTTAATCTCCAAACTCTTCATACTCTTCTCCAACCTCCTCAAAACCCGTTTCCTCTTTACACTAACCCGTTCCAAATCCGGCAAATTCAACACCACCGCCGTCGAATGCACCTTCCTTGGAAACAACCGGTTGAAATAATCAAACAAAGCACGATCACTCCGAAGTTCATGCGGAATGCGCTCCACAATCAGCGAATACATGTGCTGCTGACAATTCACCATTCCTTCCCCCCTCGCCAAGAAATCCACCCGACACTCCAAATAATGCGTATATTCCTCATTCATGACGAAAATGACATAAAAAGTCTGAAGCCAAATGAATACAATGGGCACCCACAATCGGACACTGCCCTGTTTTAAATTGGCCATGGAGAGGAAGTACCTGTAATAATAAAATGGATGGTAATGTAAGGAGGAAAGAGTGTGGGTTGAACATGTTGCATATCCAATGTATTCGATTCCATCAATCAAGCCAAGACTCGATTCAATCAATCAAACATACCATCCCTGTGCACCTCCGTCTCCCGTGGCATACACGGGCCATAGGATGATCATTCCCCAAATGGCACTGGTGCAGGTGATGCGGAAGCAGAGACGGATGTAGCGCAGGAACATGTAGGAGTCCAGTCCACCGGTGCTTCGGACGGAGGACCAGGAGGCATGAGCCACCCCTCGTATCCATCCCAACGGAAGACGGGTGTTGATATTGACGGCGGGGGCGGTGTTGATATCGCCACCCGCCTTGGTCAAGGATAATCTGCTCGATGTTCTCGATAATGACTTTGGTGTACCGCCAACACTACCGGTAGCACCGCCACCATCACGCACAATCTTGGGAGCATACACGCTCGGAAACCACTTTCGAAACATTTCATAACTCGAAATCAAAAAAAGAAAAATAATGGCATTGAAGGACAATGCCACCAAAAAAGCATGTGTGTTGACATCTTGAGTGTTGTTGGTGGAGGCGTAGGGATCGTAATTGTAGGATCCTTTGTCGTACATCATGTTGCTTTCGGCGGAGGGGGTTTGGCCGATGCCAAACATGTTTTGGACATTTTGTTCGAATTGCTGTTGTTGGTTTTCGGCGTAGTAGTTATTTCCTTGCCAATTTGGCTGTTGCTGCTGCTGTTGCTGTTGTTGCATTTGTTGCTGCCAATCCAGCTGCTGTTGATTTTGATTTTGAAGACTGCGATCATGTTGTTGACGTTGATTAGCATTCCATCCATTATCCGTCGAGAGGAGTTGCATGACACTATTGTTGGTGTCCAAGAAATCTCCTCCCTGCTGCTGCTGATGATGACGATGATGATGATGGAGCATGTCTTGCTCGGGATGCAGCCACGAAGGAGGAGGGCCGTCTACCAAATCGGATTCCACTGCGGAGAATGTCATGGTTGGCATTAATATCTATCCCGACTCTTCAACTGATAATGCTACAATATTGTCCAATCGGTGTTGCGTATCCTTGCCACGGATTTATTGTAGTTCAGGTCGTAATTACGCTGACTCTCGTGACGGGCAGTGGAGAGGAAATGAGTTGTGCCAGCCTCAAAGAAGGAATGGATGTCACCGCCCGCAGCAACTATCTATCTTTCTTCGGAGCTGAATTCCAATCGCGCCCCTTTGGATTACTTCAGTTAGTAAATGTGTTGGTGGCGGCACCAAATTATATTCTCACGGAGGCAGCTTGGTGCGACGACCGACTGCGACGAGATAATGTTAGTGTCTAATCCTATTTTTTTATGTTGTCATAAACTCGTAAACTTTAGTCCGTGCCCCATGTCGCCATTACCTTTAGTAAAACCACATTATTTCTTCACAAATTTGAGCACTAATTAAATCAATAATAGATTGCCAAAAAACGACGCCAAGTGATGAACGACCTATTGAATTAAAGGTATTTAATATACACTTCATGCTGTGCGAGTCATTATTTTTTGCTACTAGAGATATCGTACTATCTCTAGAGTGCCACATGCGAGGGTCACTTGGAAAAAGACCCGGTAATACGAGACCGGGAAAATGCGGGAACTGTCCGTGGTTGGAAGTTTAACCGCTTCCACGAATCAACTCGATCGCATGACATCTGACATCATCTTTATTTTTTCCGCCGCAAAGAAGCAACCTGCTACAACATACACACAACACACAACACACACTCTCACATTTTTTGTAGATATTATTATTTCTCTCATCATATCGGAAATATTATCTGATGATTCTTCTATCAGACTCGCAACGATGACAAAGACGATGTTGTAAAGTCACTCACAACTAAGTAGCAATAATGGCAGCAGCGAATAACAGGACCAAACGAAACACTACAATACTGGAAAACTCAACAACACCATGGCCGACAATACTGTCAAAATCCGAATGGGGGCCTTCCCCTCCGACGAACAAATATTCAAAACAACGGCGAGATTACTGAAGCACGTCAACATTGAAATGACGTCTACCAAGAAATTCATTGCCTCTATATCTAGAGAATTGGGAGGGGTGGATCTGCGACCCAAAAAGAAATTTATCAAAGCGACAATTGCAGAGATTATGGATGCCAATTATAACCATGATGATAGAGAAGGAGACGAAGAGGAGAATAATAGCCACAATGACAGCATTGACAGTTCAAACGAACACGACTTCGAAGGAACTCAATCCCTGTGCAAATGGATCAAGGGCAAACCCGACCCCCAAACCGATTCGCGCGTCAATATTTGGAGTTTAAACGGATTTGGCGAACCAGTCTTCACCGGTGGCATGTACTCCTCGGATGAATCTCGCACTCTGGACGCCAATGTCAAGAATTACTGCGCTTCCAAGAATTTAACATTGAGTCAACTGTGCGGGGGGCACGATCACATTATTCATAATAAGAGTGCGAGAGGGGCGTGGACGGAGATTGCACAGTGTTTGCCGCATCGAACGGTGATTTCGGTGTATCGAAGGGCGTTGCGGCAGTTTCATGGATTTACAAAGGGGAAATGGGAAGAGGAGGAGGAACATTTATTGTTTCGTCTGGTGGAATTGCATGGTTCGCGTTGGAGTACTATTCAGGATATATTGGGACGGTCCGCAACTGATTGTAGGTGGAAGTTTGAAGATTTGCAGAACGAATATGAAAGAGGACAATGGTCTATGAAAAGTGTGGAGCTAATGCTGAAAGCAGTTCGAGCAGTATTTCATGAGTCAAGGGACGACATGGACGTACGGGAACTGAATCAATGGACCATAGAAAATGATCGAAAAATTCCATGGACGGTCATTAGTCACAAGGTTAAACGGAGACGACTAGACTGCTACTTCAAATGGAGACAAATGACCAAAAGATCAAATGAAAAGGCAAAGAAATTGGGAATGAATCCAGTGCCAATGGTTGCAATAAACTTGAAAATTGACGTGAGAGCAGAATACTTTCGCTGGAAGGCCGAGCAAAGCAAGAAATGGCGCCAAAGGTACGCAGACGAGTACATCTTGCCACAGCTTCAAGCGAATGACAACGGCGTGGATCATCAGAAAGTGCAAGATGTTCTCCTCTTGGATTCCATCATACAATCTCGGGCTACTCGGCCATCGGAAGTTTCTTGGCAAACAATAGCGCAAAAAGGGGGAGTCGATGGAAAGGCGCCAAATGAGAGATGGGAAGATTTGGTAGACGAACATGCCCTTGACGATGACATGGATTTGCCCGTTTGGAAATTGGCAATGGTCGTAAGAGATGCAGTGTCACTAGCACCAAAAAAATCTGTAAAAAGCTCTGATGTAATTGCAAGCAAACATGGTCGTTCAAAGGTGACCTAGGCATAGCATCACCATTGTCAATGTATAAAATTAGATTATGATTAGTTACTACGCATATTAGGAACAGACTAATCTCGTCTGCCATTACTACGTAATAATACAACATACATTGTGTGGTTATCACACAATATCATATCAAATGTTCTCACATCTGAGTAAGTGGTATGTTAGTCCCACGGGACTGTATACTCACTCTGTTCTGCCCTGTTACGGTCAGGTTCAAATGGTCCCCGCGAAGTATCACTCATCCTTCTCATACGTGAGAGTTGATGATGACACTTCGTCCTGCTGTACCAGCAGTAGCTTCCATCATTAGAAGTACCATAGGATGTTCTTCAACAGAGAATCCTTCCTTGTCCAAGCTTGCAGCCTTGTCAGGACGTCAGCCAGGTTTGTCAGCGTGTTCTCTTTTGCAACGCTCATGATTCCTGCTGCCACTGCTTCATGTATCACGTGGTAGTTTATCGATTGGTGCTTTTTGTTCAGTGTTGATTCAGGTATGCTTGTGTTCTTTACAACACTTGGGTTATCACAGTAAAAGTTGGCAGCTCCTAAACTTGGGACTCCGAACATTTTCAGCTTGATCCTCAATGCTACTACTATAAAGTCTCTGCTACCAAGCTGCCTCAACAGTGTTCTATTTCTTACTACAAGTCATGATGGGAGCTTTGTTAACAAAGACGACAATGCCAGTCATTGACCTCCTAGTTACGGTGTTGGATGCGTGGTCTGCATCAACAAACACAGTGATTGTTACAGGTTTGCCAAGCCACTCCGGCATATCTAAAGGGTCTTCTTCCTTGACCTTGCCATAGAAGGCCACCCAGTCTGCATCCTGGTTAAATGCCTCTTCATCTACAGCATTTACCAGAGAGTCCAATACAATACACCATTTAGGGTTCTCCTTCAAGTAGTGGAACACTAAATATATAGCTTACAGGTGCCCAACTCGTGGGGATGCCGAATACTGCGATAGCATTGATACTTCAAGCTGTATGTCACAGCGGCCTAGTTCAATTGCCCAGCGTAATATTCCTATTAGCTGTTGATACCTGGAGATAAGTTCTGCGCCACAGTCATCAGTGATGTCAAGCTCAGGCTTGTATCCCGGGGGTAGTACATTTTTATGTTTCCTCTTTCCTCCTTTCAGCTCTCGGCCATCTTCTGCAAGTAGGTCCTTGCATGTCTGTACTGCATTCTTAACATATTTCTCACTCTTCATGCTCCAGGGCATCATGCCATCCAGCATCTGGAATTTGTCCGGCGGACCATATCCAGCCTTCAAGTTGAATTCGTCTCCAATTTGTATCATTATTGCCTTCGGCGCCTTACTAATTACTAGGCAGTCATCGACATACACTAGCATCATCTCGTAGTAGTATGAACCATCATCACCTTTTGATTTCCTAGTGTAGACGTCAGCATCTACTCGTGTAGAGATAAATCCCAATGTGTTTTCAATGAAGTCGGCAAAGTAAGCCTCTTTAGTCCATACAATGCCCTAACTATTATCATGACTTTACCCTCGTCTACGCCGCACTCCATACCGGCTTTAAACCAGATCTTTTCCCTACAGGGTGCGTTTAAGTAGGCATTGCCTATATCGCAAGTCATTATGTCTAGATCGTTCAGGGCTGCTATCATGAAAGCTAACTTCACGGATTCCCGTGATACTACGCTCGAGTAAGTTAGCGAGGCTGGGGCCTCGGTCCTTGCACCGTTCGCAACAAAGCGAGCTTTCCTAGTGAAGTCCATTTTAACATCAAAGATGATATGGCACGTGATTTCCTGGTACAGAGACAACTCTGGTGCCTTGCCAGTGCGTACATCCTGCGGAGTGTACTTTTCGTTCGGTGCATAGGCTACTTTCACATTAGTCATTTCCTTCTTTATCGCTTTTTCCCAATAGTCATTTCCATTCAGCTTGTCAAGCTCTAATGCCTCTTTTATATTCTTGGGGATTCGAACTCCAAATTTGTGTGTGGTTTTCCAATATTTTGCTGCACACTTGGCAACTATCCGGTTGCGCTTTCGGAGGGTGAAATCAACCCACCACTTGAATGCAGGTTCCTCATGGATCTTATTAGCAACAGCATACTCTGCGAGTTCAATCGGATTGCTTTCTTTTACATCTTTAAGATCAACCCATTGGGTTTGACCATCGTTCCATTCTAGCAGAATCTCCCAACCAACGGTTGTGCGCTTAGGTACTTTGTTGCCGTTCTTTGATATGGTGAATCCATCGCATTGTGCAATGGCACGATTGTTCTTTCGATGATCACATATTTCTTTTAATATCATAAATTCTCTTCCTTCGGAATCAACTTGGCTATATAAGTTTTCTGCAATGGCATTTGCATAATACCGGTCCAGAGATCCGTCTTCAAACTCTATTTCGTACTGGCGTGTGTCCAGCAGAGGGTTCTTGTGATATCTCCCCACGGGAGTACCATCAAGCTCAGTTACTCTTCGTTTTACTGTAGCGCGGCTGGGCTGTGTGGCCAGGTTACCACCTGCATTAGCCTCATCGCTAAGCACCATCTGTGCGCCAATAAACTTGTCATACGAGTCATGGTCGACATCGTCTTCCTCAGGTGGCTTGTCGTGCAAGTCCCCGTAAGATATGCCATCATCTGGGTTATTATTGTCCCCGTATGCCGGATCCCGACTTGGCAAATCAATATCTTCGATATGAAACGCTTCCATTCCTGGAAGAACAAAATTAGTATCGTCCAAGCGGACGTTCAGAGTCTCATTGAATTTGGTAACTTGCTGTTTAATCTCTTCATCCCGGAGCTCCTCTCGGGTCACATGCTGAACAGTTGAGTCAGCAATTGGCATTCCTGACGCGGGAATGATCCAATAGCACATATCATTTCCGATGTTATGGGAAACTCCTGCCCATCGTCCTAAGCATCGATCTGCTGCACTCACGGTGGGATGTGTCCCGGGGAAGTACCAAACAAGGTCATAAAAATCAAAGTCACAGAATTCCGATATGTCAGGGGTTTTTCCTGTCACCATTTCATAACCAGTACGGTTTGATGGGTTGCGTGGCAACAGCTGCATTATTTTTGCTGCATGCTTCAGACCAAAGTCCATAGACTTGGTTTGAGCGCTCCGCTTCAGAATAAGTGAGTTTAATGTGTCTTCTTTTAGCAAACTTGTTAAACTTGGACAGTGGACCTACAAATTCCTTTGCCAGATCACTTTTCAGTTTTCCTGGTATGCCAACATCGTGGCAAAATTGTGATAGGCTCTCCGCAGCGCTTTCACCACCATGGTCACGCATGGGGTATATTTCAGTGAAGTCCCCGTTTGTGTAGACGAACGCACCGGTACACTGAGTGATGGACTTGTGCCTAGCAGGCATCCAGTCCACATACCACTGCGTTTTTAAATGTTGGACATGCAAATTTAAGTGATCAACTCTATACTTCCTGAAAATAGGGGTAACCGCCGTGCGAATCCCGCGCTGCGTTGTCACAGCTAGCGTTGTTTTGGCTTTATCAATACCGACATTGAACACCCTAGAGATATGCTCAGGTGTAATCACTGAGTGCCGGGTCTTGCTGAGAACCTCAGAGATATTTTTTGATTCAGTCTTGGATCCCGAATCCCTTCTAGCAGTGACGCTCGGGGCTTGAATTGTGACCGAATTTATAATTCGTGAGTTCATCGAACTAGCTACTAATGTTGGACAGATAGATCCAAGGATCTCATCGGATTCGCATGGATGCGCACTGACGCATACAGGATCTCGTGAAACCTGTGATAGTTTCACCGTACCTGGATCCCATTCGTGGTCCCCGTCTGTTAAGACAATCTGAGGGCTGTTGATCAAGTCATCATCAGATGGGACAAACGTTTCGAAGAACACCGTGGAGCCACAGGTGTCAAATGGCAGAAATAGGTCATCATGACTGATGCCAAAGTCCCGTGCCTTGTCGTAAGGATCATCGCAGACAGGTATCCCATAAGAACGAATCTGAGGTCCATGCTGGATCCAAAATAGAGTGCTTCATTTATAATCAGGACAAAAGTCCGTCCACCTCGCTGGATGGCAGTTGCTACTTGGGCGACTGGAATGTTCTTTAAAGAGTCGAAAGAGTCGTGAAACCCTTTTACATCACAGGATTGTCCTGTGTATGCAAGCGCCCGGAAGTTTCGTCCAGCGCAGATCGTATCGGCCCGGGTGTCAAGTTCACATTTTGCAAATGTGTTCACAACATGGTCAGTTTTATAAAAGCGATCCTGACTGAGGGTAGTTTTCTTGATCTCCCGTGCAAATGTGCGAGGGCCAGATATCAAGCCGCTGATCGACCTCGTCGATGCTGTTATTTGAAACAAAAAAAAATCGAAAGATAATTATTAAGAACTGTTCCAGTTTTTCGTACTGTTATATTTTTTAAAAGAACATCAACGATGTCAGTAATAGGCTCCTCGGCCAAAGCCTCTTCCGGCCATGCCTCCCTTATTCGGGTCATACGGGACAATCTGTCCTACTTTCTCACCTCCAGACTTGTCGCCAGTCTGGCTGTCTGCTGGCTTGCCGCCGCTAGCATTCGTCTCGCTGACTGTGCGGGGTTCGGTCGTTTCACCTCGGCCTCGGCCGTAATCTCCGCGCCCGCGTCCGCGACCTCTCCCCCAGGTGTGTCCACCTCTACCAGATCCGGCATCGCGGCCTCTCTGAATATATGCGATACCTTCGTATCCTAATGCTCTCCATTCGTCGTCACTAAAGGCATAATGAGGGTTGGAACAGTCAATGCCATTAAAAAATGGTCCTCTGCTTCCTCCTCTGCCTCCTCCGCCTCTGCCTCCGCCGAAGCTGTTACGTCCGCCATCCCGGCCACGGCCTCGGCCGTCTCTACCGCCGTTTCGACCACGACCGCCAAATCTTCCGCCGCCTCTCATCTCGGAGATGCGTCTGTATCCTTGGTATCCTTCACCGCCGTATCCTTTCCTCTTACCGCTGCGGCTATGCGCAGTTGGGGGGAAAATTTGGGCTACCTGCCCACTCATGTACGTCGCGGCGTCATTAAAGTTTTGTCGGTGCTTCTCGAGCATTGATTTCTTGGCAAAAACCATTTCTGCGTTATTATTTTGAACTCGGATGCCGTCATATAGACGTCTCACCATGGCTTCCTGTGCCACTGGTTGTCCGCAGATGTCAAGTGTGGTAAAGGACTGCCGAAGCAGGGTGATGTAGGACTCAAATGTGAACACTCGTTCATCGTTAT
>JALLAR010002308.1:0-10575 GCA_036939335.1 Conticribra guillardii
ATTGAGATTACAGTTTACTTTACTTTTTCTGTAAGTATTACTTATTTAAAGCCCTATGTGTGTGTGAGTGCCATCGCAGGCATTGGCCTTGAAAAAATAATTGGAAAATGAATCAAGAGGAGGGAATAGTATCGTTCATGCTACTAAGTAATATAATTATTTTAATGTTATCATTTTTTTGAAGCAGCGTTGTGATACATTGTCAATTTTTATAATTTATCAAAATAAAAAATTGCATCAGCAGAATCTAAAAGGTCTCAGAGCGAGAGTGAGGTGGTTTTTGATGACGATTATCAGTTTGGTGATGATAGTTTTTTATTTGCTGATGTATTTGTGTGTTATAAAAAATACAAAGCACTCTAGTATTAGTGGGATATTCATATTGTTAAGTACATTATTGTCCAAGCCCAACAATTGCCTTTATAATTACCCCCTTCCCCCAAAACCCAACTGGAACACGAAATAAGAATTTGTCGCACGTTTGAAGTACTTTGTTCAAGTCCGTTTGCAAATAATACGGCTCACAAATGGATCTTCTTTCTTGAACTTGGCCATACCCTGTCCCATAATTTGATATTCTACAATAAATCCCAACTGTTTGAGCAGCACAACCAGGTTGTCTGTCTCAATGTAATGATGGAAATGACCCTTGCCATGTTCCTTGTCAAGAAAGGCATCGAGCGAACAATGGAACTCCATGTAGAGATGGTCCCCGGGAATAGTTGCCTTGGACAAGGCGACAAGAAATGCAGCTTCTTGTTGGTTGTCCAAGGCGTGCAAGTAGAATTGGTTGTAAACAGTGATCTGGCTGCTGCTGTCATCATCGTTGTTGTTATTCAAGAGGGCCAAAGCACAAGCCTTGTCCACCAATGATTGCGCATGATTGGAGTTAGACACATCACAAACAACAAATTCGGGTTCCCTCTCATTGTCTTTATGTTTTTTGTGCATCACACCAATGGCATGATCACTCAAATCACCTGCCAATATGGCGAATCCTTGCTGGGGGCCATGTGCATTGCATTGCAGCCATTGCCACAGCCAAATTCAACAAAGGGACATGATTTTTGTGCTTCTGTCACCACCAGGGCACAGAAATGGGATGGGACAGTGATGGCGAATTTGTCATAGAAGCCATTCCAGTAGTCTGACTCCTTTTTGGCCACCTTCTTGGTTGGCGAGCCGTTGCTTGCAATTAGAGATTCTACCATTGTTCATGTATTTAGCTATCAAAATGTGTGTTGTGCTTTGCTCCAGACTGAAATAATGTGAAACGACACATTTTTGCTCAAGCGATCTAGATATTATCTGCTCCTCTATCTGCTCTCTGCTGGATTAGCGAACGCCTGCCCGGCCTGCCTGCACGCCGGCCTCTCCCAATTATTTTTAATCCCCCCTTTTGCATGTCCAAAGATACTGATAGGCACATTCATCTAAACTTAAAAACGAAATATTTTTCATCTAACCCCCATTTTATCCTATTAGATATAGGAGTACTCTATTAGTTACCCCCACTCGGGAGAATGAAAAATGCGGATTTTGTGAGAAACTGTGAGAAGGGATACATAGATCCGTTTACCAAGTTGTGTCAAGGGTATTACATAGGAGTAGTATGGTAGGAGTACAAAAAACCAACCAGATGGAAAATGCACATGACTAAATAATTAGAGAAAGCAAGACTTGCACAAACATTCATAGATATGATGTAATTAAATAATATGCAACTGTACAAGATATTTTGTGGCATCATCAATTTTGATGGGAAAATTGATCTTTTCATCATTGTCGCTTTGCCAAAAACATTTGTTTGCCCACATAAAATGAGACTTGAGACCGAGTCACTGAGAGTGCATGCAAACAGTAACCAAGACAGAGACAAGTGAGACCAAGACACCAAGAATTACATGCTATTCCTATCAGCCTTCGTTTGCCAACACCACATCCATCCAACCTACTCAGTGCATAATATATCTTATATCTTTACTACAACAACATCTACCATTGCACCAACACAGCATGGCTCGACCACACTGAATCCATTCTCGTTCAAAAATATATGTCTCTTTGCACTTGTCCTTCAACAAGTTGGGCTGGTAAAGATGATTTGTTACAGCCAAATGTCAAGCTCTAGTGATGGCATTCCCTACCTGACTTTGGTCACTGTCATATCTGCTGAAATTCTCAATCTAGTCATCAACTTGATTTTGGAATTTACTACAAACCATTATGAGCCAGCACAAAACAATAACGGGTGGCTGTCTTCTATATTTACTAACTTTATGAGCATCGAAGCATTGCGACTGCTCTTGCCCGCACTTCTCTATCTTGTCCAAAACAATTTACTCTTTGTGGCCCTCTCCAATTTATCAGTTCCAGTCTACCAAGTCACAAATCAAGGCAAGCTTCTGGCAACTGCCTTGTGCAGCCGATTCATGCTCCAAAAATGTATATCCACCTGGCAATAAATGTCTCTCGTAGTGTTGGCAGCTGGCATAGCTCTCGTACAAATTTCTGCTACCCACAGCAAGAATCAAAAATCAGCAACTGCCGAACAAAACCATTGGCTTGGATTAATGGCTGTCATTATTTCGTGTTTTACAAGCAGATTTTTGGGCATATACTTTGAAAAGGTTTTAAAACAAAAATCATTGTTGGCACCACAAGTGTTGGTGTACATGCGCAATTCTCAATTGGCCATGTGGAGCATCTTGCTTGGACTTTCAGTCATTGCCAATGATTGGCACAAGAATCAACAACATGGCATCTTCCAAGGATACAGTGTCATTGTATGGACTGTTGCAATATTTCAAGCACTGACAGGCCTACTTGTTGGACTGGTCATTAAATATGCGGATGCCAGTTTAAAGGGCTTTGCTACATCAGTTGCTGTTGTTTTGGCTACCATCTTGAGTGCCTTTGTTTTCAATGCGCACATAGATTTCTTCTTCTTCGTTGGCGCCGGTTTGGTTGTGTTTGCTGTTCTGACATACACCAATAATCCTCCTAGTATTGCAACTAGCAACCAGGAATCAAAACGCTCTGGGGAAGGTTCTAGAAATCATTGGATATATTATATGTGGTTTTGCATGACCACAATGATGGTTCTACAATCATTCTCAATGAGTTCACAGCTCACAGCTATTGCTGTATGGGAACAATGAACTGCATAGTGATCAGCCCCTTGGTACCAGAAGGTCATTGTCTGAAGTCTGAATGCCACATCATCAACATAGATACAATTGCAGTCGGCAACACTATCCTTCCACCTTCCACTTCCACCAAAAAATTCCAGAATACGAGCATTCACATGCCTATAGACCATCCCTTCAGAGAATTAGGTCAACTCTAAAATGTTCAAAAAATGCCACTGTAGAATACCTGAGAAATACATCAGAATGGCAAGAAAAACAAAACCAGAATGCTGCCTGCGCAACGAGTCTTGAAGTTTTGGGGTGGCTGATGGACCAGGTCAATTGTCACGATGGAACAATAACAATGATGATGGTCTATGGCAAACTCATTCACATGCATTGAAAGGGTGCTCTCACAAAACCAGATGGGGCATGGTTTGATGATGATTTTGATACCTGGGTTACAGCATCAACATTTCAAATGGTTCCTCTAAACTTGGAACCCTTTCTTTGGCAACTCTTTGGCTGGTCAGTCCGTATTTACCATAGCTGTTACGATTTTGCTGTCTTCACCCAAATTATTCCAACATGCGGGCATGAATATGATGAGGAAGCCAAAAAATCATTGGCTGCTTACCCAGCCATTGAGATGTATGTGATACAGGATGCATTGGGCGAGCATGGACACATTGTTCGCGACAATTGGCAGGGCAATATGTTTCCACCTTCTTGGATGCAACCTACCAAGCCATTTCTCCTTTCAACTCCAGGTTTCAATGGGACATTGAAATTGCAGATTCCTGCTCAATCTGAGAAGATTTTGAAGTGCTTCTACGGTGACTGGTCTGTACCCTCCTCAGCTCATGCAGGTTTAAGTATGGGCTGTGAGGAACGGACTTTTAATTATCCATGGTGGTGGAAGCAGTTATCAAGATGGAGATGAAACTGGCACAAAAATTCATGCAGTGAGCGGTGGTTGCAGAAAATGCTACAACAAAAATAGTTGAAGGAATTCTTATACGACGTTAAAGAAGAAGAGAGATATCCTTGATGTTGCTGATCATTTTGAAGCTGTGTGCAAATCAATTCCAATTACTTAAATGTCATGCATTATGAATATCTATGGACCATGACCAGACAAATGTATCAGAAACAAAATCTCTGAAAAAACATGCCTTGGTTCATCCTAACTCTAAACAAATTGAAATGTATGAATGCCAAAGCGAAAGAAATGTTGTTACCAAAGAAGTTAACAAGTTCTGTGAAAAATGCATCGTGCCCACGCAATAAATATATAACAACGTAATTTAGTTGCGTGTTCACTCTGTTTAGTCTCATACTTTGGTGCTCGTTCCAGAATACCACAGCATCTGACAAGGTCATATTGTTCCCCTTTTCACTCGTGTCCATCCTGAAGTGGTACCCCGAAGGCAGACTTTTTCAAAGAGTCTTTAGAATCGATTATGATATGCTTGCTCTTCTTCAGAGGGTGGCGGGTACCATTCCACCTCCACCTTCTCTGGAAAACAAACTGCCTCATTTGCTTTTAAGAGGACCTGCCTTAGGGGCACCACAAGTGATTTTTCATCTACCCAAATGAGGCCTGGCATGATATTACTACTTTCTAACACTTTAAGTACTTCAGGGAGCAACTCGTCCAACGTGTATGTCGGCCACGTTTTAAATCTGAAGGGATGGATGCCTCGAGGAGTATTGTTTATATGGTACATCAATCCAACACATTGCATAGGGTTGTCCTCTTTTGTATAACCCATTCGTCGAGCAATCAAAAGTGGCATCCCCGGTACTTTATTGGCCTTGTACCCACGCTTTTGAGCAAATTTGATGATCTTTGTTGCAATACTAAGTTGCTGTGATGTTGGTGTGTACGAACCAGTGTCAGAAACGCCCCCATCCACCATTAGTGCTGTCGGTTTTTGCCCATCGATAGGAACGGGCTTTTCCAACTCAGGAGGCTCCGTATCCCACAAACCGCTCGCAGCACTTTCTCCGCGGTAAACCACAGTTTGCTCCCTTACAGCTTTGGTGACATGTTTCTCAATTTTATCCTTCAGTGATTGACTGATAGGGACCACCTCCGATGCCATCATTATCCCATCATAGACTAGAATATCATACAGAGGAAGAAATGTAGTACGAACAAGAAGGGGCAGTCTGGATTTTGGCACTTGGCTGCCAACCTGGCTCCCAATTCCTTGTAAAAGAAAAAAGAGTTCTTGGATGATTTGTCGCATGTAAAATGACATCATGATGTGTGTATGTATGATGTGCAACGCTTACCTTTTACTAGGTATACCTTCCCCAACTCCGGTTCACCGAATTCATTGTTTTTCTGGACAACCAATGTGCCAGACTTTACAATCTTAGAGATCCAAAACTCCCCATGAATCCTCTCTTTGTCCCATGATTCCATGAAACGTACCAAGTTCCTCACGATTAATTTCCCACCGCTTCCATCTCTCTCATAGTTGGCCATCTGTCCAAATTCTTCAATTGCTGAATTTTCGTGCTCTGCGAGTGTGTGAATGGTGCTATCCAATATTGACATGTCACCCGGAATATGATACCCCGCATTGGAGGGTTTTACCCTATACATTGAAAATATCTGGATGTTGGCCATTTGTGTTTCTTGCCGGGGCAATCTCATAAATGATTCAAAATCGCCGTCAAATATTGAGTAGCCTAAAACCATGATAAAATGCCGCAGTAAGATGTGAGTAAAATAATTGCTTCCAATGGCAACACCCCCCCACAAGGATGCAGCATTTTAATTCCAACACTTAGTAAGTCTCACCATTCATAACATTCACTGCATATCGCAATAACATAAGAACTTGATCTAGCAACCTTCCGTGCCCCTCTCTAATTTTTGCATCAGACGAGTAGCTAATAAAATCAAGTCGAGACTTTTCATCCGCCTCCTGGTCTGGCTTGAGAAAAGGATTAAGATTTTGAGGTTTTAGACTGACTTTCTCTACCTCCCCCGTAAGGTGCCGCATTTTGACTGGGTACCGACCATTGTTGATTGGGCCATCTACCACCGCTAATCGGTGATTGATTTGCTTTCCTCTTTCGGAGGAAAGCCCGACAATTTCTACGGATGCGTTTTGTTTGTTCAAAAGGTTATGGATGTATTCCTTGCGCCGATCACAAGCCTTGTGAAACTTGGGCGAAACTTTACGAAAATCGTCAAGCTGGACTAGGTCAAAGTGACTCAATGCCTCGAGGAGAGTGTCGTCATCTAGAGCATCGATTTTTGCTTCAGACATGTTGCTATTGTTGCGCTCTCTATCTACTGTTAACTGTGTTTAGCTCTATCGGTAATTTGAAAATAAAGGGACGGAAGCAACAATCAGATCGAACGACCACCGTGCCACAGCCAAAGTTGCAATAATATTAGTTCTGGTGTTCGCGATATTATTGTGAGATGTTGTTGAGTTTGTACTATGTCGCCGCAAATTATTATGGCGCCCGCCGATAATACTCAAATGGGGTAACTCGTCAAATTTGGGCGAGTGGTAAATACTAAGTGATAACCCCCAGAGATGCTTAGTTGCTTTGTTTGCCGCTGCACAATGGAGCGAAAGGGAACGAAAAATAGTGATAGTTGAAACAAAAAATCAAAAACAATTTTCAGGAAAGGGGGTATATATGTACCTCTAGATTCTCATGCTCTCTAGATAGACTAGTACTAGAGAGTAGAGAGTACTAGTAGAGGTAGATACAATCTGATACAATGGACGTGACGATCTTGCCTCCTCGACAAGTGATTGATTTTGCTGCTTTCGCCCAGATCTTCGCAGTCCAGCAACGACAAAGCAAGCTAAAACGAAGGCCCCAATCAAGATTGAACGCATGTTGTGGTCGTAAAGCAGGAAGTGATTGATGCAATGTCCATATCCATGGCACGAGAACACTATTTATTTTGGAGGATAATTGCCGTTTTGAATCGAATGCCTATCTCAGATTTACGAGAACTCAACGCGTCGCTATTTGCGATGCACGAATAAACTGGATCGGTAAGTGATCTTTGTACTGCGTGCAATGTCGCTTTTTATTGCACTTGCTTCGCAAACAGACCGGCAATTGATAGGCGACCCTCATGTATCAAAGATTTCCCCCCCGAGACTTATCGTGCAGAATAATAAAACAACGTTTTCTCCCCCAGGTTTCCCCAAACTCTAAACCGAAGATCACACTGGATCATATTTTCTAATTCACCTGAAGACATCAACGATTAAAAAAAATACACAAGAAAAGAAAAGTAAGGACCCCATTTTTTGTCATTACAGCAACACAAGAGGAACGAGTTCACCAGCAATTGCAATAAGTGTTCTTTAAAGGAAAAAACGGCACCAAGGGGAAGTATTCACAGGTCAAGGAAGATATTGTTTAAAGATGGCGAAAAAAGCAATCCTCGAAGTACTCGAAAACACCATTGGTCGATATGTCCTCAATCTCGACGCCGAATCCCTCAACGTGGCCATTTGGTCCGGAAAAATCGAACTTCAATCCCTCCAACTTGACATTGCCGCAGTCAATTCCGAATTGGCCCAGCGTGCCCATGATGCTCCCAATTTAGCAAGTCCATTCAGAGTCACAGAAGGACGATTTGAAAAAGTTCAATTGGATGTTCCCTGGACAAACTTGAGTAGCAAACCGGTGATATTTCGTGCGAAAGGATTGTATGTTTGGATGGAGCCTCATGATTTTTTGAAGGATGATACCTACGGAAAAGGCCCTGTACCACCTGGCAATAGGGGCGGCGAAGGGAAGGAATCAAGCCCCAAAAAGAATCAAAGTAAGGCCGAGAAAGAGCGGATGGATTCCATTGCAAGGGCAGAGACAGCAAGGAAAAGCGCTAATGCAGTTCGCATGGCTTGGGAAGAAAAGGCGGATTATTCTATAGATGGCGATTCGATTGCGCAAGAGTCTTCTTCATCTCAGAATTCCAGTTTTCTTTCCAGATTGGTGCGACGTATTATAGAAAACCTGCAGCTAGAGATCGAAGATGTTCATTTAGCTGTACGGGGATGTGAATGTGCTGCTGGTGTGGTTCTTCGTTCATTATTTTTGGCTACAACGGATGCCAAAGGGAATAGAACATTTGTAGATCGGCAAGCCAATCCAAATGATTCAGCATCCTCATTTTTACACAAGGAACTTTCAATTTCTGGGCTGGGAATTTATCTGCAGAAAGGGCAGGAGGCTGGAACTAATGGCAAGAAAGAATACCTTCTCTCCCCACTTTCATTTCAAGCCACACTGCGCCAATCGGATTTAGACCAATGCTTGGATTTTCCGAAGTATTTGGTGCACTCGAAATTGCAATCTCTCAACATCACACTATCACGCACACAGCTGGAGTTGGGTAATCGGCTTGCTCTTGCTGTTGCACCCAGCACAAGACTCCGGCCACTTTTTCCTGAATATCGGCCATTGGGAACTGTATCCGGAAATGCTAAGCAATGGTGGCGGTACGCAGTAAGATGTATTGGAAGACTGAACCGCCGACGCTCTTGGGTGGAATTCTTGACAGCGTTTCACAAGCGTAAGGTGTATTTAGAGTTGTACAAACGGCATACATGTTCAGAGAAGGCAGCTTGGTTAAAAAGGCTGAACGACTCAGAGCTGTTAGAGTTGAAAAAGATCGAAAGCGATAGATCGATTTCCATTGCGGGTTTAATGCTTTGGAGGTCTATTGCAGACGCGCAAGTAACGAAGGAGAGAGAAAAACAAAAACACGCAGAATCGAACAAGCAACATGACACTTCAAAGGGGGATCCTAGCGCAAAGAAGAAATCAGTATTATCTTCTATATTTGGTGGTGCCCAGCGCAAGGACACGTCAGATAGCATGCCTAGCAAGCTTGACAATGAAGATGCCACTCCAATTATGCTGACTGTAAACGAAATGAAGGAGCTGGAAGAGTTGGCACTAGAACATCCAGATCATGTGCTTACAAAGGACTCCATTTATTGTGATATCAACTTTGTTTTGGGGTCATTTCAAGTTAATCTCACTACGTCATTACATGAGCCGATCACCTCATTAGAAATGGGTATGGTATCTACAACTTTCAAAGCCAATGCTGATGGTTCATTCAAGTTTGGTTTATCATTACTTAGCTTGGAGATTTCAGATAATGTCACGTCGGGCACTTTCTATCCTACAATATGCTGTGGCGTAAGTCGCACAAATTTGAAAACAGCCCATGCCTTCCAGTTTGAACTGAAGAAAAGTGAGAAAGGGGACCAAGAACTGACATTGAAGATGGTGGCATTTGAAATTATTGCTTCGCCGTCGTTGGTTTTTGCGGTGAAAGAGTTCTTTGATGTGTCTGACGCTAATATGAGTTCTCCCTCAAATTTGCAATTAGATGTTAATGCATCCTCTTTAATCAATGGTTCAGTTTCAACTATCGACGGCAACATTTCAGACACATTTTCATCTGCAATTATGGATGCTTGGAACGGAAAGAATAAAAAGAAACAAATGTGGACCATGGACTGTGACGTATCAGCTCCGATTCTTATACTTCCCGAAAATTGCACAGATCCTAGCGCTACAGTGCTGATCTGCAACTTTGGTCGATTCAATTTTAAGTACGACACGGAAGCATTGTCTCCTGCAGTACTAAAATGGTTTGAAGCTCATCAACGTCCGGATAATTTGGACTCGGATGTAGATCATGTGAAGTTGGAAATGAGTGATTTATCATTCATAATCAGTTCGGTGGGAGAGGCAACGAAGAAAGGGATTGGCGGGTTGAATCTTGATGTATCCAACAGTGTCATTCAACCAGTATCGTTCGCGTTAGATATTGGCATAGAACATGCATCCCCATCACTTGAAGATAGCCCACGGATGTGTGCCATTGGCGTCCTTCCTGCAATAATATTGCGTTTGGAACCATCGCATGTAGAAAAAGTGCTTCGTGTGGCGGCGCAATGGACATCTAACTTGCATAATCTAAAAGGTGACATACCTGCCACTGAGGAAGATGAAATACTCAAGACCCTGCCCAAATCTTTTGAGCCGAAATCACTGAGTAGTGGGACTTCATTATCAAATAGCCAAGCGGATATTTCTTCCATGGAGTATATGCACATTTCTGTGTCACTTTTGAGATTATCAATCAACATATATTCTGATAAAGGAGACGGATTGGAGGTACATTTAGTATCATTAGTTGCATCTTCTTCACTTGATACTGATGGATCTTCATCAAACAGAGTAAGGATGGGTTGGTTCTGGATTTTAGATCGTTTAGAACCCGATTCAAAATTTCCTCGTTGCCAACGACTGCTATTTCACTCGAAGCTGCCCCGGCCTGCAATTGACTACGCTAAAAACGATCAATACGATGCCATTATGGAAGACTTGGCAAAACAAGGAGCTTTCAAACCGAACTATACAGGAT
>JALLAR010002312.1:0-18034 GCA_036939335.1 Conticribra guillardii
TAGTAACAAATATCCAATTTAAAACTGGTCGCGAGACTTATTTTTCGTCCGATCCAACGTACAGACGAAATGCCATCACATACCTTATAGGGGCGCCAGTCTTACATTGGCGGGGGCTTCTATTCCGCCCTTCACGGTAGTGATTCTGGTAACATCATAAACAGAGACCATTCAATACATATTTGGTAAAGTGTCAGTTAAGCATTGGCATTGGCATGTTCATTGTTGAGATTAGAATACTAGTTATAAATTGACTGGAATAGAAACAAATGAATTAATTTGCAATTATTTGTTGGTGTTGCCTGATATATTGTACCTAGAGTACACATTGTTAAATTCATTATAATAGTGTTTTTTGTAGCATGTATTCCAGCTGATTTGCAGTTGTCAGTGAGATGCAAATAAAAGAAAAATATCATCATCAAATAATTATAATTATCATATCACAATTTTGGCAAAAAAAGCAAAAATTAATTTGAGAAACTGTGCACTACATAATAAATGAGTGTACATCTAAATGTAGTACTAATGGTATTATTGCTGTTCCTAGGATTAAAGTTAATTATTCCCGATAACCTAAGCTTCAGCTTCTGTGATTTTCCCTATTATCCATCTTTGCCACATGCCCTGACTTGGATCACCAATAATAATAAGAACTAGTATAGGACAATAAAAATAATATCCTGGATTTGCCCAAATATATGCCATCTTGGTGGTTTTTGGACAAGTAATAATGGATTTGACAACTATATAGAAAAAAACATGAACATGTCTTTTGGTGTTTTGTGATGAGATGCCAAAAATTTCTGAGACAAATATTTGATTCTGCCAAATGTAATGATGATATTGAGATGGACAAATTGCAATGACCAAGGGACAAACTGGGGACAAGTGGGGAAAATAATATCCCCGGGACAACGGACTTGTCCCAAAAACATGCCTCCAAAACAGGTAAGGGGACTGGGACAAATGCAACTAAGACACACAATGAATCCCTTGCTCTACCACTACACATTCTGAACCCATTCATTCCAGCCCATTTCTACTATACCTCTGGTCATGTCCACCTTCCTACCATGCCCTGCCTCAACCCTGCATTTTACATCCTCCACCCAATCATGCTTTCTTTCTTGGTGCAGTCTCCATCCCTCTTTGTCCACTTACTCCAGTTATAGCTATCTGTAAGTATTACCATGTACCTACCACTTCTCATTGTAGTACCTGCAAATCAATGGTACTAAAAAGAATAAATTAATGAATAAACCAAGTAACATGGTTAATACTTCTCCTACTGCTTTCATAATAGTTTTATTACTTTTGGAGAACAGGAATACAGTTTGACAGAATGCGCAAAAGGTTGTTTGTTGAAAAAGGGAGTTGTTTAGTAGATTTAGTAGATTCTAAACAAAACCCAATTTTAAATAGTGAAAACGTGCCGTGATCAGCATATTTAGAGATTCTGTGGAATAACTAGATATTTGTATTCCCGCATATTCTCACACTCCTTCATGATTAGGTATGGTTTATGAACATTTGCCAGAAAAGAGGTAGTATCGATATGATGTACTGATTATAGGCACTTGTAGTTGTATGTAAGATCATACTGGAAGCCTTGAATTCTTTTGTGATGTTTTTCATTCAATGGACGAGTTGCTCCTGATTCTGGATGGCTGCAACCTCATGATTATTTGTCTAGCAACAAACACAATGATAATAACAATATTCAATGGCGATGATGTCCCAAGACCAAGCCAGGTGGTATAATGGCAAGCAAGACACAATAATAAGTGATGGTTTCTTGCTCAGCTAATTGTTATTTCCCTTGTTCGATGCATGCTTGCTTGATACCGGATGATTGATGGGTCTAATATTTGGTGCGTTGAATGACGATAATGACGTGCTCGCGTTCCAGACTTGATAGTGTTGCTGCTGCTAGTGGCCTCCTGCGTTTCCTTATGTTGCTGTTTTGCTGTTTTGCTGCTGCTTGCACCTCAAATGTGATTCTCGATAATTCCTTGTTGATTGTGACTTGATCATTTTTGTCCTTTTCTGTTCGTGTTTCTTGGATCCAAATGTTTGTTCTTCTGCTGTCTGCCATGATTTGCTTAATTGGTGAGTCTTGGAATAATTTTTTGTGGCATTTTCTGTTTGCAATCTATTTCAAACTAACCATGCCAAGTGTTTTTCTCCCTTACAAAATGATGTCCGAGCTGAAAACTTGATGGAAATAATTTGAAAACAACGAACTTGGAGCGATCGATTGTTGAACTGGGGGAAGTTTGTGAGTCATGACGGCTGAAGGAGCAATGAGAGTTCTCCCTCAAAAACTGACGATGTCCCCAATAACAGAACAATAAACATTTTAATGAATCGAATTGAATCAAATGCGCTAGACGCAACAATCAACTTAAATGTGCAGGCTCTATTGCAAATTCAAAATTTTGAGCTCGTCGGGGGGTTTCTTTGGAGGTTTCCGAAACACCACAAACGCGACAACATCCTTTCAATTTTTCTCCCTTACAAAATGATGTCCGAGCGGCGAACATGATGGAAATAATTTGAAAACAACGAACTTGGAGCGATCGATTGTTGAACTGGGGGGAGTTTCTGAGTCACGACGGCTGAAGGAGCAATGAGAGTTCTCCCTCAGAAACTGACGGCGTCCCATATAACACAACAATAAATGTTTTAATGAATCGAATTGAATTGAATACGCTAGACGCAACAATCAACTCAAATGCGCGGGCTCTATTGCAAATTCGAAATTTTGAGCTTGTCGGGGGTTCTTTGGAGGTTTCCAAAACACCACAAATGCGACGTGAAAAACATGCTGTGATCAGCATATTTAGAGATTCTGCGGAATAAGTAGATATTTGTATTACCGCATATTCTCACACAGCTCCAAATAATGATATGTATATATGGCCTCCCTTCTATGTGATTGATTGTTGTGTTGATTGTAGGTGTATTGCGCCTATCACCTCAACAAAAATCAGTGAATATGATTCAGCTTTCCTCAAGTTTTGTGTATTCAAAAATGACAGCACACTGCCATCCTTCGTGCTAACTCTATTGTTGCCATGGTAGTATTATCAATCTAAGGTTGATTGTTGCATTCTTGGTTGATATGTGAGCCAGGCGTGTCTGCTTCTGCATGCAACATTTGGCCATTGCTGGAAAGAAATAATGTAGTGGTTTTGGGGAATGTGTGCGCGTGAAATACAGATACAGGGTGTATCACCATAAATGCTAGGATTGGTAATCATTTTATTTTGTTGTGGCGTGAAGAAAAACAAGTTGATAGTACAATTATTAGCCACCTTCACTATATGCTGTAGCTGTAGCATTGTTCCACCTGCTGGTTGATAAATAAGACTGTCCAGCCGCAGCCGGCCAGGCATTTGTCCATCAAAACGGGCGAAACATATTTCGATGATGAAATATACAGTATTCATGTATGTATATGAATTTGTTCCGGAGAATCACAGCTTTCTGAAAATTCACTATTAAATTAAGGTTTTTCTGGTCCGCTTATGATGAGTAATTTTCTGTCAAAGTTCATTGTCCTGGCATTCTGATCATGGATCATGGACCAGTTGATTTTCCTACGTAGATGCATAATAGGATTTAGTAAGTCTCAAGAATCTTCCATTGCAATTTGCTTGAAAAGTATTCTTTTACTAAATGCTGTCTGCCCCATCAAAAGTTCATACTGGATGTCAAATTGGGTACTACCAATTACAGCTGAACAGTCTTAAATATGGAACAGCTCAGTACTGAAGTGTCCCAGCCAGAATCAGATGAGTTCTATGATTAATTACTAAAGGGATGAAATGCCATAGAACTGTTGTATTTTTGATAAATCAAATGCATTACTGTACTTTGCAATATAGCAAGATCATTAACAGGGATGTTTTTTTTGTTCATTGAAAGAATAAAATAAGATGTGTTACCCCTGCGAAAACTGTTCTACTTATACATTTTATTTTACACTCTGACAGGAAGTTTCCTTGTCATCCGAATTTCTGGTTCTATGTTCTAACCTTCCAATTCACAAAATAGAAATATGATGTGTTCAGGTTCATCAGTATTCAATTCATGGTGTAACAAAACAAAATTGATTTACTTCTAAAACAGCATGATCAAGGTTATGTCATTTATGCATTAATGTAAGAGAAATCAAAAAGTAAAAAAAGTTGGGTTCATTGGGATTTCCCTAAAACTTAAAAGCACCAAATTCATACTGTGCAAGCATAAAACATAAGTACAAACATTTCTAATGGCACACAAAACCCTTTAAAAATCTTCTTTTTTCCCCTGTGTACATTTGCACAAACAAGTGTCACGAACTTGCACTTGCCTGACTTTGTATGTTCTAGTAATAGTGTAGTGCATGTTTGTGACCAAAAACCATTGAACTTTAATATTATTAAAGTTCAATTGCCGAGAGATAATCAACATCATGATGGGCATATCATCAAACGACCTTGGGAGTCAACTCAGAGCTTAATGCCACAAAAATTGCATACCATTGCAGCGATTCATATTGTGATGTTTATGATGAAACCAAAACTGCAACTTCTTCGCAACCAGGTTCGAAGCGATTGTATCTCTAGACAAGTAATTTATTTGAGAGATTTTGATGTTAATACAAAAGGATGACGGCAATAATTAAAAATTGCTAGGCTATTGTGTCACGTTAACGTAATGCGAAATCGCTTCAAGGAAAGTTATCAGATCTCCGATATCTGATGACAGTCATAAGATTTGTACCACTGCACGGCAAAAACCAAAGGTGACTTAATTTATTAAATGAAATAAATCATTATCTCTTCGCTTCATGTTCTTCACAAACTAGGTAGCATACTGTCTATTTCATGGTGTGTCATTTACCGGCATTTTACACAATAAGGTTGGTACATTTCGACAAACTAAAAATAATGGGAGGGGTGAATAGCTCGAAACAGCTATGATGGATGGTATGAGCGTGATTAACGGTTCCCGTGAGGTCCCAAACTGTTTCCGTAATTGCCTCCGTGAGTTGAATCAGGAGAGTACCCGCCAGAGTATGGCGAAGCAAGGCTGGCATCATCAGCTGGTGCATCTCCATCCACCTCATAAGGAACAAGAACAAACTCATGCGAACCATCATGAATAGTCTTGGTATTCGTCAAACGGAAAGTCCATCCATTTCCAGGAGTTTCAAACACGGCATGGTACGGCTGAGACCCTCCACCACATTGGAGTTCATAATACTGACGCTTGGTATTAGGGCCCTGCAACAATTCAATATTGACCTTGAATGACTTTTTGCCCACGTCCTTGGACCACACCAAGAGTTGGACACTCTTGCAATGATCGGCAATGGGCACCGAGCGGATGGTCTTTTCTCCCTGAGAATAAATTTTCGTGGACGATTTCCAAATGTTGTCAAATACCTTTTGGCGCTCCTCGCTCCTCTCCGGAGTCATGACATCCACGCCCACAAGTGCAGGGAATGCGGAATCTTCGCTGGTGTTGATTTGAAGGGTTTGGGGTCCGGCGCTATCAACGGATTTGAACTTGAGACAGGCGCGCACGGGGGTTTGTTGGCCGTCCATGCAGCTAATGTCCAAGAAGTGGGTACGACGAATGGGACCGCACCACAATTCAACGCGGGCTTTCATGGGACGGCCGTTGGATTGGATGAGCATTTGGACGCGGTCGGCGCCGGGGGGCATTTTGTATGTGAGACGAGAGTTGCCTCCCTGGATTAGTTGCATGGGGAGGTTCTTGGGGAAGGCGGAGGGGTCATAGCTGAGTTCGGAGGATTGGGTGGCGGTGGCAACGTAGGGGAACTGGGTTTTGGGGGTGTTGGCCGCTATGTTGAATTCGTGCTGGGCGTTGGCGCGTTGCGAGAAGGCCGAGGTCCCGGCGATGGGGAGGAGGATGAGGGCGAGGATTGAGCTGCCGATCTTCATTTTGTTAGTGCGGTATTGATTGATGTGGAGTGGGGAAATTAATACTATCTATTGTGTCGTTGATAGCTTGGAGAGCCTATCCGATACCATACGAACGCAGAGTTGATGAGACGATGGCGGGTATTATCACAGGGCAACTTCGCGCATACTTAAGTAGTTTCAACAACAACATCCACAGCATGGTATGGCATGCATGCACACGATGGCGACCTGGTATCTACATATGTATGTACTATCTACCGACACTCATCATCATGGCACCGACCGCAAAGGGCACATGCTGATTGCTGATGGCGGGCCGGGCGGACGGCGGACGGCGATACATTCCTCACAACGCACGTGGGACGTGTCTTTTTGCTGCGATCTTTGATGGCTTTGATGTGTGCCAGTTTTTTTAAATCAGTTTGTCTATCATGCAGTACATATGTATGTATGGTACCTTCTCTACGTAAGTAGTGTGTGTATCATATCGCGAAGCCAATAATAATAATATTATCGTGGGTTCAATGACGCATGTACTTCTAAGATTTCTGTAATGGGAGTCCTCCATTGAAGGGAATCAATGCCAATTTAACCCTTTCCCACTGGGGGGGTGTATTGGGGGTGTATTATGGACCTGTATCTCAAAACCATTGTATTTAGTATAGCTGTAGTTGTTCAATTTTCATGATTCCAAGTGTGTAGTACTTGTCTAGGGACACTATAGAGTGATAATACCAAGTTTTATGTTCATTGGATCCATACACTACTAGTTATTGTAATTTTTGTAGCATTGTCTGCAGTATCTTTGGTTATTGCAGACCTTGACACGAACGTTGGTACAACCTCGAACTTGTATATGCTTACCGCACTTGTAGTGAATGACAGTGCTACATTGTTCTTTGTGGGCTACACCATTAGTAACACCATTGATGCAGAAATAGCACATTTTGCAGTCACATGGGATAAGAGCTGTCTGTCTCATCCACTTTGGCTTCGGCCCGATACCGTTCCAGTCAATCTGCTGAATGGCACAATTCAACAACGCAATGCCCAAGTCAATTTGAAAGTCATAATGCCTTCCGTTGTGCTTGCTGAGGTACCGAGACCACCGTGATGGTCATCTCTTTGCTTTGGCGCACTCACATGCAATGACATAGCAAGAGTGAAGAACTCGATCGAGAGCCCAGCATAGAATGGGGATGTAGTAACGGTTAGTATGAATCGAAGTTGAGTAGTCAGCGCTGTCGCGGTCATTGCAGTCAATGGCGTTGAAGAATTTGATGTACGTTTTCTGAGAAAGTGGCACGTGAATAATATTCCTGTCACGCTGTCCACGGACATGTCTTCTCATGTAGTTATCTTTGCTTCTACCAATAGTGTTTGTGTGTAAAAACATTACCTGCTTCTTGTCTTTCCAGGTAGTGCATTGGATGTAGAACTTTCGGCAGTTGTGAGACAGCTCAAGCACCGCCTCTCTAAACCATCCTCTTGGCACTGTATCCCTAGCTCCACGAGATAGCTTGACAAAAGGAATATCATCTCCAGTACGTGTTTTTTTGTTGGTGGAAACAATGGTGGACACGCCAATCTCGCGTCGTCCTAGCTGGTACGGCTATAGATCGTCGTCAGATTCAGAATCGGACATGGGGACATTATGGGGTGGTAGGGAGAGGCCTAACGATCAATCGAATGTGCCGAGAAGGTGGGTCTTGGTTTATCTTGTGAGTGGTGATTGGCTTTTGGCCATGGATCGGATGAGAATCGGAGGTGAAAAAGCTAATTTTTGGCAAAAAAAAATTGGTGACCAGTGGGAAAGGGTTAAAGCAAGCAAGAGTGAAACTCCCACATTGTAATTGTCTACAACATGCCCAAAAGCCAAGAAACAAACAACTACCATCTACCTCATATATATATATCTCTACTAGAGAGAGAGGAGTAGCATCAATCATGAATATTATCATGTACTCCTACAATAGTTCCAAATTTGATTACAAATAATAATATAATTACAGGTATTGATTGTACTACCTATGTTTCCTGCAAGATCCCTGATTTTGTATGTATGTGCATACTTACGTATTGTATGGACGTAATGTTCAACTTTTGGGGATTTCAGAGCTCGTACCATTTTTTAGTCGTGGATAAAAAAGTTCACTACTTCATTTTTTGAAGTGTTGAAGTTCACTACTTTGTTTTTTGAAGTGTTGAAGTAGTGAACTGCACTACTTCATTTTTTGAAGTAGTGTCTATCATCTACTAAAAGATAGTACAAGATAGATCACCTCCCATAGCCAATTGACTGTCGATGCACACAACAAGCAAGAACCTCTCCGCACCGCCGGCCTCTAGCTCTCGGTCACATGGCACCAGCAGATCCTTCTATTGGCGCCCTTTGCAGCATTCGTTGCTGTGGCCACAATGGCACCAGCAGTTCCTCATATTGGCGCCGGTCGTAAAGGTGATCCCACTAAGACCGCGGCCGTCCACATCACCGTGTGTGATCATGATGCTCTAATGAACTGCTCTAGTGATATAATGATAACGCACAATACAGTGCGCCATGGCATGCTTTACACATGCTCTGATTTAAAACTAAAAAATAAACTCATTCATATTATTATTAGTAATAGTTTACTGCATCGGCAAGGACACTATTGTCATCATCGTACACGTGGTATTTGCGTGTTGGTGTTGGTATGCTGCTAGCTGTGTTTTGCCCATCTATTAGTAGTATGTTGTAAACAAGGCAAGCTCTCTAGCTATGTCTATCGCCAAAGTTCACTACTTCGTTTTTTGAAGTAATGAACTTCAGTACTTCATTTTTTGAAGTAGTGAACTTTGAACTTCACTACTTGATTTTTTTTTGAAGTAGTGAACTCATCCACGACTAGTAAAAAAAAATGAAATTTTTGTATGAGTTCCGGCACTATGAAAATATTTTTAGTACAATAATATGATACATATGTATGTGTATGTTACACTGAATCAGGGATCTTGCTGGAGATGGAGAGCAACACATTTTTTTAATGTTTATGTTAGATGATAGGTGTGGTGTGTCTATCTTGCTCAGCGGTCGTCTGTTAACACAATTATGTAGTGTATATTTAAAGATATAGAGTTTGAAATCTACACTAGCCCACTCAGTGTGCAACTTTCAATTTTTCTTATTCCGGCCTTGTGTACCATTACCAATATGTTGTTTCTTCCATAAAAATGAATGTATGTAGTTTACATTTTCAATATGTAGATTTAACATAGTAGCAGTAGTGTTAGTGACATAGAGTATAGTATTAGTATCCAACTGACACTGACATTCACTTAAATTTCTTTTCATTTTTTTAGAATGACTGATTTGATCCTTGATCCTTGAGATCCTTGATCCTTGATCCTTGATCCTTGATCCTTGATCCTTGATCCTTGATCCTTGATCCTTGATCTTTGATCATCAATAATCAAAATCAAGATGCCGATGATGGTGCTGGCTGATGTCAAAATTACATTCTTGGCCATAGGCATAGGAAGACCATACAGTTACAGTGGTATGGTGTTATTGTCACCTTGTCCTTGTTCAGCAAATATCATAGTAGGATAACAAGTACATTGTAATTAGAAAAATCAATTGGAAATCTTATTATCCATTCATACTTCATACCCCAGTTTTATTGACTGTATGCAGTTGCATGAAAAAAAATGACCAGGCTAGCAAAATGCACTATTTAACTAGTAAAAAGTAAAATGACGATATTGTACCATGTATTTTGTAATGGTATTTAAATTTTTGATAGACATGCCCCGACCAATCCATGGTTAACAGTTACATCATGATGAACATGTCTGTGTTACTCTTGTTTGCCATAGATGATCACAATTGTTTCAAAAGATGTAGTATATAAGGGGTCAAAATAACAGGATTACAGCTAATCACTGAAAATCACTAGGTGGGTTTTTACAAGCATGAATTATTTTCAAATGTAACAACATACGAAAGACGTACGCCATTCAAACAAGAGTTGGGTACTTATTTGTTAATATGTGTGTAGATAGTACTTTTTTTAATTCAAGCAAAAGCAATATTTTTACTATGTACACCCATGAACATGAAAATATTGTAGATATGTATTTTTGATATAGGAAGATCATATTGTATGTCTTTCGTTTATTGTGTATCAATCACACATCATGCGTGCGCATGACGGTAACTATTGTACTTTTGTACCTATGCCAGATACTAATAAAAAACTCTCATTCAGTCACGCTAAAATATTGCATGTCTTTGAGGCAATAAAAAGACATCTTCACATGGAGGAATTGTAAAACACTCCGTGCAAAAACTCTCCATTGCTTGAAATGAGCTACAAAATGCTCTGCGAGGTATTATCATGTTGCCCCAGCCAAATGCTAGGGAAATGAGCTCAAAGATGTTTCAAAAAGCGCTGCGCCCAGCATGGGTGGGTGATTAGCCATATTCCTGTTCACAAGCAAATTTTACTAGCATTCTGAGTATGTCAAAGCAAAAAAAACATCAGTTACGTAAGCTCATATGTTGTCTAATTACATATATGTAGAATACATATGAGCCTACAACAAAAAACACAAAAACAAGCCCAACTTCATAGTGTGTGTGTTGCGCCAAAGCCCAATGAGGTACAAAATTGTAAAGTGCTATATAGTTATAGTAGACAATAACGTGACGATTCCACCGATGAATGGTTTGCCTCTGCTCATAGCACTTGAAGTACATGATAAAAGGCATACAGTAAAAACAAATAACTATTGACTGTATTTAGTTGGTAGCTAGGGCATGAATGGATAAATATCATTTACTTAGGGCATACATCTACTGTATGTCTGACCTGCCACACACAGCCACAGCCACAGCAAGGATTCTAGATTCATATATTTTTATTTTTTAGTATTCCAATCAATCCTTTGTTGAAAAAAAAAACAATAACTGCATCAGCCAATTTTTAATTTTTTTCCATTTTGTTAGCAAAATAGGGTTTGCAAATATCATATCATGTGATGGATTTGGTGTCGGCCAAATATTTTCCGAGATGCATCCTCTTTGAAATGGTCATAGGATATGCTGTTTGGCATATTTAATAACAACATTATTCCATAAATATTGTGACTAGAAATGTATGACAATAGCTCATTACTCATATTGTACTGCAGTACCAAATTTCTAAAATAATCCCAATACCATATTTCATATTTCACATGGGATTGCATAAGTGATTGTGTAGGCATCAATACTCAAGAATTTTTGATCGAGAGAAGTCGTATTACAAGTTTAGAGTAAAATATTAATTTCATCCTAATTTATCAACTCCCTATAAAAATCCAAAACGCAAACTGCTAGTTCTTTGATATCGTATCTTTCTTTTATTCCAAAATGTCCCCCTGTTGATGTGTTCCTCAGCAACACCAGTTTGTATCATCATACAGCTCACACAAATCAGCATGTAAGATATCCACACTAAGTGAATGGTGTGCGTGATGTAAAAGAAAATCATGGGTGGTGTTAGATGGGTATCATTCGCAAATTATTATCAGTGTGTATCCTGTGTGGGATTTGTGCGTAGGTAGGCTTCTCATGAAGAAAACAATCATAAACATATTTAAAAGTCATCAAACCTCATTTTTGAAATAAAGATTTTTTAATGTTTGACAATGAAATTATTATCCAATCATTAGGATGCGATGGTGAAGGCTTTTGTTTAGCAAAAAAAAACGACTCGACTCAAAAATTATGAATTTTGCTCAAATTTTCCAATTATCAACCTAATGAAATTCGGGGGACCACTTTACAGCCTGAATATGCTAACAACTCAAAATTCTATGAACACTACTTGTCAATCAACTCACTAAAGTGACAAGTAGTGTTCTTAGATTTTAGAATGTGTATCAAATTGAGGGCGTAAAGTGGTCCCCTGTAGACTTGCTGTGTGTGGCAGGTCAGACATATGGTATATCCCAGTGAAGCACCAAGGAACAATCCCTGGTGAATGACAGTGAGGATCCATGCCAAGACATCTTGCCTTGGTATTGTAGGGAAATTATATTCTGCAACAGATAACCCAGAACCCAGCAGAAGATGATTGTGGGTTATGGCTTTGGCATTTTGGATCGCAAAGAAGGTCACGAATGATGGCATGGCCGGCATGGTGGCAGCAAGAAAGACCAGTGAGATTGCTTGATTGGAATCTGTTCATTAGTGAGAATTATATGATGTTCCAATGTTTAAATCCATCGATAAAAATGTGTTGCAATGACAGTGTGTATATATGCAATACAGTTATAATATGTATATTGCATTTGATGAAACGATTAAATGCAGACCAATTCCTGTTTTTAAAACTTATGGATGTCAGTCATTAAAAAAAGAATATAATTATAGAATTCTATAAAACATTCTAAACCTACACTAGATAACATTTCTAGAACAAATGCAGCATCACATAGTCAAGGAATGGAAGCACACACATGCGAAAATGTTGGATTACATGAAGACACTGGATGAGGGGTATAAGTATGGGGTACATGCGGTAGATTACCGCTACATACCGATGTCTGTCACGAGTCGCGATGATCGATTTGTATCGTCATGACGATACAGATTTTGCCGTGATGGCTCTGTCACAGGTATTGTGACTGGATGTGATCGAGCGACAATGATAGATACCCACCACCCACCACAGCAACAACATCCCGTCTCCATCAATACGCTTGCTGCTCCCCACAAAGATAACAGGATCGGGCTGCGCTGCTTTCTTTACGCCGACAGAAGCGGCCGTAAGGGTTAGTTCTCATTATGGAGAGGTGTGATTTGTGTCCCTTTGAATGCGCTTTGGGATGTTGTGCGACTCGCTGTTGCGTTGGAGCTTGGAGCGTGGCAATGACAGATGACAGGAGTGATGAGTGATGACAGAAGAAATCAATTGTGTTAGTCACGTCACATCACGCCTCACGAAAAAGATGTGAAATGATATCGTGTATCCATGACGACACACGACTCAAATTATTTTCACGGAAAATAGATACATAGGTGTACCTTTCTGTACAAGGCCTACGTACACCGCTCATCCAGTGTCTTCCAGGCTACAGATTTGTGTTTGCAGATAGACACCGCCTTGCTTTATCAGAAAGGGCAAGAAAAATAGCAAAGTCTAATATTTAAATAGCGCCAATGTGAATGAAAAATGAGATGAGCTTGCTAAAGCAAGATTATTATTAAACAATGTTATCTAAAGTTTCATACAACAGAAATATTTCACAGATGCCCCTCAAATGTAAATGCCAATTCATGCGTGATTAATGCGATGACACGCCTATCAAATAAACAATAGCTATTCCTTATTGTAAGGCCAATTTTCTTCATTCATCTTTGCCAGCCATTTTTGATTGAGTGAACCAAATCTGTCTACTTGGTGTGCTTGTGCTGATGGAGACCCATCCTTATTTAAAACCAGTCCCGTTTCTGGATCAAGCAGGCCGTATTTTTTTGGCAGCCAATCCTGCCATTTGTCAAAATTTACATAAAAATTAGCCAAACCGGTGTCACCTTGTTTGCCTAGTTCTTTGCCTTCCTCTGTAGCGCTTTCCCAGATGCGCGCTGCTTGCCATCCTATGACATGAAGTGGACCAGTCCGATGTGGGATGGCAACAGCATTTTTAAGTCGATTGGCATAATACATGTAGTTGTGAATTGACTGATCATCCCCTGGCATGTTAATACGACAATTTTCTTGTTCCTTCCAAAAATCAAATTCTCCCACCATGCTATCAATGTAATCGATTATGCCTTCTCTAGACCCCATAATACTCCCGCTGCATAACATGGGTGTGTTCCCAACAGTAAAATTCTTACACATTTTTACAGGAAATTCCGTTAGCCAGTGAGTATTGTCCAATTCAGGATATATTTCCTCAAACACCATCAGAGGGTATTGCATTTGTAACTTCACTGCTGTAGCAAATGGATCTCTCTGAAAATAGGCATCCCTAACATCAGTCAAAACAACACCATCCGTGCAAGATGGGCATTCGTTCAACCAATCTTTGTAAATGGGAAAACGAGCCCACGTAATCTTATAATCAGGATATGCTTTGGGACAATGCAAACTACTTGTATCAAGGACTTTCCCTGGAACACCATCATGCCCAATAGAACCGTCGTAGGTGCATTTTTCTGCCATATCTATAAATTTCATTGTGACATTTTGATCACTCAAAAAACTAACCACATTATTTGGGGCATTCCTGGCAATTCCAAGGATGATGTGGCCAGGATAACCAGTGGATCTCAAACTGCCGACAAAGTTTTTGTAGTCTTCCAAATGAAGACCAGTGGCTAAGCCAAGGACAGCACTTCTTGAGGAATCCCAATCAGAAGAGGTAGAAGAAAGTGGGGTAGACACTCGCTCATCCTTGCTGGGATTATTCGAAAAAGTATGGTCATCTGCTAATGCCTTGCTCTCGTCGGCTGCATTGTCTGCTTCCTGTCCACTGTTTGATTGTTTATCGTGGTTAGGAGTATTCGAAAAAGCGTGGTCTTCCGTTGATGCGTTGCCCTCATCTACTGCATTGTCTGCTTCCTGGCCATTATTTGATCGTTTATTCCACCATTCTTGTTCGTCTTTTACAATGTTCTGCCACAATTGATGCCTCTCTGTTCGGATTTCCTCATTCATGAAATAAATGGGCAAGACACTGCTGCCGGAGTTGTTGAAATCCAATGCTTCGTTGCTGGTTCCATGTGCACAGTCAACTGAAGTAGCTAAATCACTACTTAAGTCCCAAATGGGCTTTTCCATGGCGTCATCAATTGGATGACCATATGTGCGATATTTGACATGTATTTCCTCTGCACTATTGAAAAAATTGTGGAAATGATAACCGGTTGGAGAGCCATCTGCCATTTCACGCATTTGCCCTCCCTCTTCCATTCGAAAATCTGGTGCATTCCATAGAGGATATGTGCCGTTGTGCCCATACTTGGAGTAGTCAAATCCATGACCATACCCTCTCGATCGCAAGCCGTGAGTATCTTTCCATCCTCTCTTGGTAGGAGGGTGCAATATTGAGTTTCCAACTTGATCGATACAGCTCCCCAAAATTGCATCGGGATGATGCCATCTCCTATTCTTCGTTATGCAATTTGGGGAGGATTCCATTACCATCGTCGATGCGATCAATTTAGGTTTGTGGCAGTTTTGATCAGCTTGAAACTCCGGCACGTCACAGATTTGCATTGCCCTCAAAAAATCTCTGGAAAAAATTTCATCCGCATCCAATACCATTCCAACATCATCCTCTTTCATTCCATTAAGTGTCCATCGATGTATGTTCCCTTCCCTCTGTAAAAATTCTGGCATTAATGCGTCTCCGCGAATATCTTTCAAAGTAGTGACATAATAGTCAACACTAACTTTCGTCTTTGGTCCAAACAATTGATACAGCTTATTCAAGTTGTCAGGTGGCAGCTCTGGGTCATAATATTTCCATTTCCGAGGAGTTAAATTTTGAGTTGTGTTGCCTTCAATAAATGAAACAGTATGAAAAATGTTATATGCTTCCGTGCCCACTGCTTTAATCACCTCTATGGAATCATCCGCCAGCAAAGATCCCAAGAAGAGACGTCGTCTTTTTGGGTGCGTCTCGTTGGCGAGGCCAAAATTGTAGCGAGCACATCGTTCTCTCTCCAAATCAATGTCAATGTTATCATCGTTGTCGTCATCCAGTAATAATTTCTGAATGTCGTTCAACAATGGCTTATAAGTTGAATCTATTTCTATTTCCTGGCTATGTGGCCCAAAGAAGAATGTCCCGTGAGGAAACCGTCGTTGCTCGAGCTGATCTAACTCATAGACGGGCGGATGCAGACCAGGACGGGCAGTCTCACTTGAACGAAAACGAGAGCTGTCTTGCGGTTTGGAAAAATGCTTTTCCGCGTCCTTAAAGGATAGCGTTTCTTTGAGATACTTGTCGATGTCAATGACTCGCGAGAGGAGGATCACGGATAAAACCAATAGGAATAGGAGGACACACGCGCTTTTTGATATTTTCGATCGGCGTCCCGCTTGGCTCATGGTGGCGGCGGTCAGTGGTTAGAGTGTAATTCGGTGAAGAGGTCTGGAAGAGGTTTAATAATAATAATGGGTTCGTCTTGAAGAGGTCTGGAAGAGGTTTAATAATAATAATGGGTTCGTCGTGGTTTGTCGTCATAGGTAGGTACGTCTCCTACTTCCTACTACATAGTTAGGTAGAACATTACGTAGGATTCAGTAGAAATAATATTTGATTTTTGCGATTCCAACGTTGATGTGGTGATTTGTTCATTTTCCTCCTTCGCATGCTCTTGTGTTTCGCAGAGAAGATAAAAAATGTTATGTGATGCACTCTTCATCTGGGAATTTGCAGAAACTGCATCAATTGTTTGGATCAAAGACGAAAGTTAGCGTTGACTATTACGCGAATTCTAGAAAGGCAAACAAGCATGAGTTGATGATGGATCATCTACGAAGAGAGGGGATCTTGCATTGATTTTCACTTTAATGGGATACAAGAAAATGATGTTGCCATTTTGTCGGATACTGGCGAACCTTTCTCGAGAGATTTTTTGAGAGCAATACATATTACATATTTGTGATATACCTCAATTTCAACCCAATCAAAACTGCTATGAACCTAAATTGATCACATCGATGATTGTAATGGAATCCAGTCCAAATTGTCTCACTAAAAGCAGGAGATGGTACCATCCCGATGCAATTTTGGGGGAGTGTGTGGATAAAATTGGTAACTGATTTTCACTTTAATGGGATACAAGAAAATGATGTTGCCATTTTGTTGGATACTGGCGAACGTTTTTCGAGAGATTTTTTTGAGAGCAATACAAATTTGTGATATACCTCAATTTCAACCCAATCAAAACTGCTATGAACCTAAATTGAAATCGATGATTGTAATGGAATCCAGTCCAAATTGTCTCACTAAAAGCAGGAGATGGCACCATCCTGATGCAATTTTGGGGGAGTGTGTGGATAAAATTGGTAACTCAACATTGCACCTAGAGACGGAATTACTGACAGTAATTATAAAATTACTGCAATTACTGTAAATTACTGTAATTCTGATGGTAACCCATCTCATTAGTATCAGCAATCAAAACTGTAAAAAAAATACTGTTACAAGTGATAAATTACTTGTGGGGCTTATAAAAACCAAACGGTTCCACTTTTTAGACCCCATATCTCGGCTTCTACCCAAGCGTTCTCCTTGATTCAAAGTGCGATTTGCATTGGTTGAACCTGTCTTCTGAGATTCTGCAGCCTCTAATATGCCATTTATGGCTCAGAATCATCTCTGAAAGCACACTAAAAAGAGTGATTTTTGGCCTTTTTGGCGATAAGCCCCACAAGTGAAATTTGGTACACTTTCTGCAGGAAAAAAGTGGAACCATTTGTTTTACAGTAAAGTTAAAAAAATGTCTACGTAGATACATATAAACATACTGAGTCCCACATTGACCTAAAGATTTCTCAGGTATGTACCTTTCGAAATCTTTTAACTTGTCCTGGATCCTTTCCACTACATCTACATTGGACATTTTGCATAATCGTTATATGTAGGAACCGTCCGAATTTAAATGATAAAATTATCATTTCTCAATTCTATGTACGTGTTTAATACAAAAAAATATTAAGTATTCAGGCCATCTAGTTTAAATTTTGAATTTACGCCCGACATAATGCGCCGGCCGGCTTGAGACATTTTGAACTCGAAATGTCTCAAGCCGGCCGGCGTTATTTTTATGTACTTTCTACAAACTCTAGAGATGCATGTGAAAAATGTGCTTGGGACACAACGAAAGATGTGGAAAGGTAGGTGTATGAAGAAAAAAGGTGACTATCATCGCCAATTTTTGTTGACGTAGGAATCATATTCAAGTGATGGGATTGCCTGACCAATAGTTCCACTGTCAGAGTGGAACCATTGGTTTCATTCCTACGTAGAGCTGGTATAATTTTCTATGAGATCCGGCATAAGCCCCACAAGTGAAGATAAGCCCCACAAGTAATTTATCACTT
>JALLAR010002320.1:0-11373 GCA_036939335.1 Conticribra guillardii
TCTATTTTCTCTCGCCACCTCCATTCTATCTACTATTCGAAGCGACGCCAAACTCCCTCAACACAGCAATATAAAGCCGCGCGCCTCGCCATCCACCCTCCCTCCCATCCGCCAACCCACCCCCCGACCATGGCTCCAAACCAAATACTACTAATCAACACCCCATCATCAAGAACCTCATCAACTGCCATCGCTACTAACACTAACAACAACAACACCAACAACAACACTAACAACAGTACCAAAAAAATAATGCTCTCCCGAAAATCAAGCAAAAGCAACTTCCCTACCTCCACGGCGGCATCCACCCTCCTCTCCGACTTTGACGACACCAACGTCGCCTACCTCGCCGATGATATAATCAATGACGATCACAATATTAGTATAACGGATGTGCATCCCACGAGTCCCAATTTATTTTCTTCGCCCGAGCATAATTACAGCAATGGCCATGGGAGGGTCATGGTGATGGAGGAGGAAGAGGAGGATGGTGGTAGTGGTAGTAAAATTGGTATTATTGCTCCCCTGTCTCCATTGTATTTGGATGATGAGGCGCTTCGTCGCTCGTCGTCGTATTTGAATATGGGCACTTCTCCCGGGATTATCATGGATGGTGATGATGGGCAAGATGGACGACGGGATGGTACTGCTGCTGGCAGTGGGGCGGTGAGGACGCATTCGAAGGAGGAGGATAGTAGCGATGATGGTGGCAATTTTGATGAATTCAGTCTCGATAGTCATCCCAACAATGGTTGCCACAATACTACTGCTACTCCTACTGCTGCGGTCGGTGAGAATGATGGAGATGATGATTCCTGTAAAATGTCGACGGCATCGGATATCATTGAGGGATCCAAAAAAAATAAAAATAAACGAGGAAAAGAGGAGAAAAGGGGGCTTTTGAAGGAGGTTGCTGCCGGTGAAGACAGTGACATTGAGGATAGTAACAGTGAATTCAGCGTCACTTGGCCATCTTCCTCCAAGGGTCCTCAACATCATGCCTCCTCCTCCTCCGAATCAAACAATGAGAAAAAGGAAGTAGTCGTCGTGAGCAGCTGCTCCAATGAACAATTCACTTTACCAGAAAGCATCATCAACAACAATGGCAACAGCAATAATAATAGCAATGTGAACAACAGTATACCATGGTGGCAATTTAATCGAAGGGCAACCATCCAAGCCGGTCACGCTCAAAGCTTTCATGCGGGTCGTAGCATGCAAATCAATCAAAAGAAGTTCATGTTGAATGAGGATGATGCCGAACGAAAGAAATTATGCAAGAGCGAGAATGACTTTCAATCCGTGTCATTAAGCGATGTTGCCGGTGGTGGTGCCGGTGGTGATTTTCTCGTTGCCGATGATGGCAATGGTGACAATGGTGCTCTGGATGATGCCAACAACAATAATAATGACAATAATCTACAATGGTGGCAATTCGGAAGGGGAAACATGAACAACAACCAAGGGGGGGAAGGAGAGTCCATCGCCACGAAAAATACCAAAAACTGCGAACAACCACCCGCGGGTCTATTATTTCCCAGCTTTCGAATGAATACTGCCACTCCTAAAAATAATAATCATCAAAACAACAGCAAACAACAGCAACAAGAACAACAACAAGAACAACAACAATGGGGCGATGTCAGCGAACTCAGCGCCGATGATTTCTCGCGCTCGCGTCCCAAACAAAGGACGCTGCCATCCAATTCATCAGCAGTGAGTAGTGCCGCTCAAAATAATAATAATAACAATAATCATAATTCGAACGAGGAGAATAACCGACGCATCTTTCCCCGAAGATCAAGTGCGCAACACGTTTTGAATCGAAGGGGCAGCAGCGGTGGTGCAGGGTTACGGGGCAGCAGCGAGAGCCTCTCGCGAAGAAATAGTATGAGATCCAGTGCGCATTCGAGTATGAGGTCGAGTCTCAACAGTGCGCATTCCGGTTTGGAGGGATTCATGGAGGAAGATGTGCCCCACGTAGACCCGAATAGTGCCGAGGATGTGGATGCCATTGTCGAGAATATGAGAAGGAAATCAGTGGTTATTAGCCCGATTGAAATGGCGCTATTGAATGATATGGCGAATACGAAAGGGGATCGTTTGATGAAGAGGTGGGAAAGCGTAAAGAAAGTGGGGGCGACTCTTCGTACGAGCAAAAGTGAGGATAGTGATGATATTATGGATGACAATGATGAGACAACATCACCGCGGAACGAAGATGATGGTAGCCCGCAATCGCAACACGCACCAAAGTTCACGCTGGAGGATAATAATGATAAGAACGATGACTCCAACGATGCAACATCGGTGTGGAGTTGCTTGGAGGATGAGTCGGACAAACCATGTTCTAGATGGAAGTCAAGAGACGAAGAGAAAGGAGATGATCAGTGCACTAACCCGCAGATACAACATACTTATCCAGAAGAGTCGCCAAAGTCAACGAGTCAGACATTGACCTCTACGGATCGCTCCAATACACCCTCCCAGGAAAGTGAACAGTATGATAACTTTCAACCCGTAGAGTGGGGCTCTGCCCAACTCTGTAAGATTAAGGACGGGGTTCGATTGGCCAAAGTTCACATGATTGATGATGTGTCCTCCATTGCCTCCTCCGAGCACTCCGGCCGTCTTGCATTCACAAAAAAGAAATCTGTTGTAGCTTCACGCAGGAAAAGTCTCGCTGCGAGTGTCGGCAGTGTTGGTAGACGTTCGATTGGTTTTGGTCTCGGTTGGAATAGATCGGGTATAAACTTGAAGGATCCTTCGGTTGCAAGCGCTAGGGATTTCTATGACGATGAGGATGAGGAGGATGTTAACTTGGAGGAAGAGATTTTTGCCGCTAAAGATGCTAAATGTGAAGCCATTGTAAAAGACGCTTGCGAGTTGATGAATAAAGTGAATAAAAGTGTTGTTGCTATGGGCAATGAAGCTCCATTTAGGCCAGTTGACGAGGTAAGTTCAGCATTCAGTCCTTTCAATTATATGAAGTGCATTTGCAAAAAATTGCATGGTGCTAAATCCAATGCTTTCCTTTGTTTAATGTATCAGATTTTTCCGACGTTTAAAAAGATACATAAGAACCTGCTACTTCAAATGGATGGCCTGGACGCCAATGTACGGAGCCATCGAACAAGCAATAAGATTACATCCAGTAAAAAAAGCTCCAAAAAGAAAAACATACGGTACTCCGCTTTACAGCAAAGCATGATTTCATTGCGTACGAACGCATCTGGAACCTCGAAGTCTCAATCGAATGATAGCCAAGCTGCTGTTGATGCCATACTAAAGCAAGTGGCATTGTCGATGCAATCAACCAATCTGAAAAGTAGTTTCACATCAGAATCGTCATCATCTCTGCCCACTTTGCAGTCCCTTGCAGACAAGTCACAAGCGATAGCAACGAAACACTACACAGCATACCTTCCTAATTTTATGTGGTATCAGTTCATCGCCGCTGATCCCTCCAGCACAATAAAGCCCACTTCTTTGTGTTCCGGCACTGGCATCAGTGGTGGTCATCAATATTTAGACCCAAACATGTTGAACGTGTTCAGCATGTTTGGGTCATATTTCGTGGGTGCATTTGGTACCTTCCAAGAAGATGATGAAGGAAATGCCAAGGATAGACGTGCTGCTGTTTGGTTGGAAAGTATTGACGAAGAGGGATCAATGATGAGCGAAAGCACTTCAGAGTCTGATTTGACCTTAGAAATTAGTGAGTCAGAACTACTCAGTGATTCTGACAGCATTGCTGATCCTCCTGTTGATGCGCAGATACAAATAGAAATGTTGGAAAAAGTTATTGCAGATCTGAGGCGCGCTTCTGTGAAGACAGCTGAAACTCGTGGATATCCTTTGGTGTAATAAATATATATTCTCTGCCCATGTCTATGTTGTGATTTATTGTAAATTAAAGAATAGTCCATGAATAAGAATCTTTAATTTTTACTATCTAATCCTTGCGCACTTCCTACCCACGCCAACACTGCTGGGAGCTAGACCGAGGCTTCCAGGCGGCGCTTCTCGTCAAAAGAGGATTAGCATAAAGCCTTCTTGGACATCGCCCCAGTTGTGTTGCAAACAATTTTGCGGTGTTGGCACTTGACCATCCTCAGATTTCTGACCTGCCTATGAAAGAAGATGGCCACCTTACATCATGATCCTATTACCAACCTGAAAGTGTTTAATTATCTAGCAATGCCTGCTCATTTTGCTTGAATTCTTATGGTACATGCTGGCTACAAATTTTGATTTGCAGACTTGTTGCGAGATGAGATCCAAAATCAAAATGATGAGCAGCATAGTATAAAAAGTATCGTAGCTTTTGAATTATTTGATTTAACATAACTCCTTAAACAACCAAAAATATATTATGATAAATCAGTTTGATCTAAGAACACGTGAAATAATATCATCAGCGCTAGTTCCAATGATCTCCTTGATCAACATGACGAACAGATCCTAATATTATTATTTTATATTCAAAACATCATCAGTTTTTGCTGAGTTTGGCTGCTGGTAATAACGAAGACACAGATTTCCCACCAAGATATTTACCCAATCCCATTTTCATTAAGGAGAGCATTCCAATAGATGCAACTGTTACAGTCGTGAGCATTGCACTGTTATTTGATCCCCTGGGATTGCGATAAGCCAAGCCTGCTATGGCGCATGATGCCACAACCATCGTACTGTTAACCAATGATGCATTATTTGCGGCTTTTTTGGCCTCGGGTTCTGTCAACTCAACAATTATCTGGCATGCCTTCATAGTTCGCTCAAAGGATGGGTCTTGGAATCCACTTTTACGAGAGGCCTCCGCCTTGCTCATTATGCTCAAGGCAAATCGATGAAAAATCCCATGCACTCCTAAAATATCCGTGGTGTTATTGATGAGCATACATGACATTCCTTTGCGAATTTTGACAACTCCAGTAAATACATCTCCATTGTGGTAGCATTTGTCCAGTGTGGCAATTGCCATAACCTGAGGAATTGCACAAAAGCGAAACACTTCTGCACATCGAAGCTTTGATAAGTAAGCCAGACAATCAGGAACTAGTTCCAATGCATCTGTCACCAATTCATCCAAGCAATTCAAACCAGCGTCGCGTGCCTCCTCTGTAGTGGGATTCGCAAAATAGCCCAAATCTCCACTGGGACTGTACTTCTTCCAAATGGTCTGAGGCCAGAATGCCCTACCGTCAACATAATCTTCCAAATAATCGCGAATGATGTTGGTTTTTTGCAAAAACAATCCCATCTGATCACTCAAGTGCAATCCAGTAGCCACAGAAGGTTCTTCCAGGCCCGATGCTGAAAAGAGCCGACTGAGACCTTCGCCTACCAATCCCGCAACGAAATGACAATAGCGGTTGTACTGAGGGATATCCACAGTTCCCTGCCCGAGATCCTTGTCAACATATTCCGCCATTCCCGCTGCCATGCGCTGGGTAATATCGCAAATGACACGACGACTTGCATCAGGAAGAGCCGCATAGACGGAATGACATTTCGGGAATTCCTCAAGAAGACGGCGTTCATCTCCTTCTCCGCATCCCATCAACCTCCAGTTAGGATCTCCCAATGCAGTTTTATGGAAAGATAAGAGTTCCTTGACCTTATCCTCGTTCGATTCAAAAAAGGTCATATCATCTTCAACCGTGTCAAGAGCACGAAGAACGATGTAAAAGATGAGAACATCCACCAAAAGAGCTGGTGGAAGTTGACGGATGACAGAGGCAAAGGAACGAGAGACTTTGCATAGAATTTCATCGCAAAAGGCAAGATCGGAGGCATTGAAAGTCTTTTTGATGGTGTCACTATCAAGGTTAGATTTAAGAGGTTGGACATAGAGGAGGGTGATGGCAGACATGACTTCATCTAGGTGGAGGAGTTGCTTCAATTTGGATTCTTTGTGTGTTTTGATTTTTCCATAGGCCCCTTGCTTTTTACTGTGAATAATGATAATTGCGTGTTGTTCGAAATGGACATTTTTGCAGAACATGTGCATAATTTTGAAATATTAGATAGGTGATAAGGAATAAATTAATACTGATTACTGCATGTACAAAAACAAAAAGTGCTCAATTTACTCACGAAGCATCTCCCACCGTAGCATTTGCTAGACCCCCTTTAATAGTCGCATTTTCACCTGCAAACATGGGACCAGCATCACCACCTCCACCCATATGTTCCACAGGAGGATCAAATCGATGAATATTTTCATAATCACAAAAGACATCAGTGTCCATGGTGCATTTCAAATCATCCCACCATCCTCCATTTGAGCTGTCCTTATTACCAATCATCCAACGATTGGCAATGAGGCGGAACCACGGAGAGAAGAGGAGGGATTTGTCTGCAAACATTTCGAGAAGTTGGGATTGGGTTACCTGATGAACGATTTACGTTGGCAATTGAAGAGGGAAAATTTGGTCAGCAGTGTGTAAATGACATTACAACATGGCAAAAGCAAAGATTGAAATGCAGCAACAAAAGTAAATTAAAAAAAGAATGGACAAAATCTCACCCATTTAATATCATCCACTTCATCGGGATGGGGTTTGATGGTGAGGACATCTTTGGAGGGAATGGTGGCGAAGAGGACATAGTCAATTTCATGTTCTCCCCATGGACTGAATTTTTTATTAACGATTTTGTAAGTGAGATCAAAGTTGGGGTTGGCATTTAATGTTGTAAATGCGTTTCATCAAGGATAGATAGGAAGAAAAAGAGAGACAGCAACAGTCAGGAATATTTTGTTTGCCAATGACATAAAATTAATAGAGACACTATGCCACAAACTGAGCTAGCTTCCCACACAAACACACACACATCAATACAGATCCACACTCACCTCTTGTCCCCATGAGTCACCGTATCCGCCGCCCAATAATGCAACCTCGTCAAAAACTTAAACTCCTCCACCTTCAACTCTCCCATCGGAATCCCCAACTCATGCTCCAACTTCCTCACCGCCGCATTCTTCACTCCCATAACAGTCCCATTCATCACATCCTCGGGCCCATCCACCTCATTGGGCTCCATCCCATGAAGAGGATGACTACAGCACGTATTCGTCCACACATTGGGGAATGTGATTTTCGTCGAAGCTCTCTTCTGCAATAGCAATTCCTTCGTGGAGGAATCGAATAAAAAGACGGAGAATGCGCGGTGGAGGACTCCGCGGGGTTGGGAGGGGGTGAATTCGTGAGAGGCCTTTTTGGATTCGGAACCAATGACGAGGTCGGTGGGGGAAAGGACGAGGACGGTGTCGCGGATCATGAAGTCGGTTTGGGTCATGGTGGATCCGTCCCATTTTTTGCTGGTTTCGGTTGTCATGGTAGATTGTTGGTGTATGAGAAATGAGCAGTATTGTACCTCTATGAGGTGGAAGAACGTTGGTTGGTTTGGTTTGGGATTATTATTATGATTTTTTGTGGGATCTCAAAAACAATGCCATCTCGTTATTTTTTGTGCGGGATAGAAAAAGATCTCGCTCGGTCGCTCGGTAGGTAGTAGGTCCGTCGGCGGTCGTCGTTTGGATTTTGGATCTCACGTGTCGTGTGTCGTGGGTCGTGTGAGATCGGTCGGTCACGGGTCACGGCGCACGTCTGACGTCTGAAGTCTGAAGTCTGAAGTCAATACTATCTACTCTAGAGGTAGTACTAGAGATACTCCATATTGTATCTCCAATTATTTTTGGTAAGAGGGTAGTATATATTGTACGATATGTACGATACCATACGATATTGTAAAGGTACTAGGGCAGCAAATTTTTTTGTCTTGGCACAAAAAGCACGCAAAAAGTATTATGAAGTCAATCCTGCAAGACAGAATACTAAATACATCATATCGTAGTGCTCTAGATAGTCACCACAATGTTGTAGAAGACAATCCTTGTCCTTGGGTGATTTAGGAGACAATGCGATATAATAATATTTATTCATTAGAATAATTATTAACATACAATGCCCAGTGATGCTTGCAACATACTTGGGACAAAAATGCACTTGCTCTTCTTCTTCACACAACTCATTACCATAATATGAGTGTGTGCCATGATTATTTGTGTACATAGTTCCATCATGGTGAATTGATTACTCTCGGATAATTTACAAATGAAAGATGACATGTAAATAGGACTGCAGGATAAATGGGACCTAGGAAATTTCAGAGGGTGGTGCTAAAAGGAAAGGAGTTGCTTTTGGGCAAGGTGACCAAGGAAGTGCCCCAGTGAATCCCAATAATAATGCATAATGATGTATGCGTCAATTATATCTCGGCAGCAGTCGAATGTAGAATATCCGGATCTCTCAATCTCCGCACTCCGTTTTGGGTCATTATCGTGCAGTGGTTGTTTCCTGGTGAGCTGTCCCCCGACTGTGTGCTCGCGCTACTACTCTGCACAGTAAGACGCATGGGAGAGGGTGGTGCACTATCGCTCATGGAGTATCGATTGGAATTGCCACCACCTCGGGAACTCTTGGATCCAGAAGGACTTGACTTGGATGGGTTCGTCTTGGCGAACACAGTGCCACTGCGACTGTGATTATTTGCACTAGTACTTGGACGTCTATTGACCTTGGANCGTCTTGGCGAACACAGTGCCACTGCGACTGTGATTATTTGCACTAGTACTTGGACGTCTATTGACCTTGGAGGTAATCAACTTGGGGGGAGACTGTGATCCGTAAGGAGCACCGCTGGTGTAACGGCCACCCTTGTCTCCTCCAGATCTTTGCCTCTCTTCCACAATCTTAGTAAGTTCATCCGTCTTACTTTCACTCGTTTCAATCAATTGAGAATGAAACAATGGCATGGGTGGTCGAGTTTGCACGACGTGCTCGTACTTTTGATCAAAGTAAAGGGTGGATGTGATGGTCTCATCTTCCGTGCCATCTCTGACACTTCCATCAATGGAGGTCTCGAGTTCAGGTGTATCAAGAGAGTTATTCCCCCGGCCATGTCTTTGGAGGAATTCATCCGCAGTTAATTTATCATCCGATAAATCGTCAAAATTCTCCCGGGAAGATGTACGAACCGGTGTGGCAAAGCATAAACCATGCGCCATGGAAGGGGGGTTGAGATTGAAAAATCTTGCAAAGCTCGATATTGGCCCCTCGATAAAATTATGGCCATTGCCTCCACCAACGGAGGTAGTCTTGCCATTGTGGTTCGTTCCCCCCATGTTCATCCCGCAGGCAAACCTGTTTTTGGACGTCAAATTGGCAATTTCCTCGTCGCTATCGGAGGATGCCAGCTCCTCTTCGGTGCGGGTGGCACGCGGAGCAACAGCGGCAGTTGCGGATGTTCGCGGCTGTGATGGCGATCGACGACGTGACGACGCATTCGATGGGAAACTCGTGTCGGAAATTGTGGAATCCCGACATCGGAATATTTCTAACTTGCGCTTCATTGATTTTTCTTGCAATGTTGCGGGATCTACGCTTTTGCTACTGCTGGTGCGACGATGATGTGCGGCCTTTTTGGTCCTGGCGACCACGTTGGCGTAGTCTAGATCGGTTTCAATTGCTTGTTTTCCTTGGGTGGGGGAGCTCCTTGCGTGATGGTGGTGTTGACCTCGTCGTCGATGCTGAGAGTGATACTGTTGGTCTTCGTGATCTGATCCTTTTCGTGTGACGCTAAAGACGTCGTCCCATTCTTTTCCACTTAATTCTAAACGATCGGATGCACGGGTGGGAGAAGGACTTGCCTTGCTTAGTCTCTTTTTTCGTGATGGCGTGTGTGTGTTGCTGTTGTTGCTGGCTTGGCTGACCCGACTGCTTCGGAAGTCATCGTGTTCAGCAGACGATGACGCGGCAGCAGCATCGTTGCGGTTGCGTTGTCGATTGGGACCGCCGCATGACATCCCTCCTTCGTTGATGGGATTGAAGCATCTTGTTAAGGATTCGAATATCATTTGCGCAACTGGTTGTTGTTGCTGCTGCTGCTGTTGGGATTGCGGTTGATTGGAACCCATTTTAGAATACTACAAATAAAGAAATTATAAGCCGACGTTTTGTCTGAAAGTGATGATGGTCTTGATTGGGATAACGATGTCTTGTTGCCGCACAAACTATCTATGAATGCTCATGTTGATAGTTCGAAGGATTGAAAGATTTTATAATTCAGGAGAGGAAATCTCGGGGACGCTCTCGATAATCAGTTCTACTAATTGTGCCCGTAAATAATTATTATTTCTTGTCTCTGTTTCAAAATCAGGATAGTCTCTAGAGTAGGATGAGTCGAATGAGACGTAAAAAATAAAGATATTGTACTATGAAGGAGGTGTTGCAGGAATAGAGAGAAGCTATGTCCGTGTGATGGCGTTGGTGTGGGTTTCCTCTCTATTTTCGCGTCGGAGGCGGGCGTGGAGCCGGACGAAACAAAATGGTAGTACTCTCTAGAGAGTACAATACAACGATCGATGGGGAGAATAATAAAATGGAAGCAATCAAGGCCAATCTGACATGACATTCGTGTGTTGTTTCGTGCTTTCATTTGCGGTGGCCAAAGTTGGCGTTCAAAAGTAAGACACAAGATGTGGCACATACTACCAGATAGGAGTAGTAGATAGCTGCTATCGACCGCGTTTTCTCAAAAAGTGTGCGTCGGGAAGGCTCGCGGGGCACAACCAAGACTCCTCGAAAGCATGTCTATTCCAAAGAAAGAAGCCATTGAAACGCCACAGTGCACCAGAAAGTCCCAGGTATGACCAGTATCATGCTACATACATACGAGTAATTCAAACATGATAGAATAAGTAGTCATACAAAAAGAGGCATAAATACATTTGAATTTGAAACAATCAAGACATAAGCAATATTATCTTCTGATCTCTCGTCTAATACATCATACTAGCAGCATACTAATCCCACCTTAATTAGATATTGCCTTCAAGTGAAAGTCATACTCCGACCTAGATCCATTTTTTTACATACATATGTAAATAGGAAATACAGGAAAGTAGGTTTTAAAAACTTTCTCTGAATTTCGAAAAACAAGAGCCGATATTCCGTTGGTGGCATTCAAACCTATGTCAATGAATGTTGTAATTATTTTCCTTTGGATGATAATTTTCGAAGAGTTTGACAGAATTCATTCTATTGAAAATTAGATGAGAAAAACACAGATCTGCTGTTGAAGTCTGAAAATTTAATAATGCCCCAAATAAATAATGTGTCTCATAATATCAATCCCGCAATGGTAGATGGGACTACTTGCCCTCTCCTGAAAAATCTCGAAATTGAGTTCAGTTAATGATAGTGAGATAAAAAAATGTGCAAGCAATACCATAGTGTGATAGTACGGTACTAAAAATAAGGGTTCAAGAGCAACCAAAATAGGTCACTCTTTATTTCTATC